>CAOLHI010005822.1:0-52701 GCA_948474755.1 Ctenosaura bakeri | reverse complement strand
CAGGAAGTTACAAGATGCTTATTTATATCTACCTTACCAGCAAAACAAACATTTGAAAACCAGCTGTTTAAACAAGGACCAGTCAAAGGAGGCTACAAAGCAGAGGTGGAGATGGTCCGAGCAACCTAATTCTGCTACAGAACAAGTTCAGTGGGTGGTAATTTTCATGTCCACTGAATGTCTGCCTCTCTCTTCAGCCTTACCACCCTTTGGATTCTGAGGCAATTGATTTGCTGTGAAATATTCCATGCACTCCAGGAGCAGATTCAGTTTTCTGAAAATGTCTTATGCCTGGATGGTTTGATGGTACCTTTGTGTCAGCTTAGTACAGGAACATCCAGCTATCACATTCCAAAAATATTTGGAACTTGGACAGAATTGCTCCAAATTTCAGCAAGTTCTAGGTTCATTACACTGAGTTGGAACCTCAGATTCCTTGCCAAATTCCATTTCAGATGTTCAAGCAGCCATTGCCCTAGTGAGCTAAACCAAAATTGCTGGTCTCTCAGCTGAGTTCACAATGTGGCCCTGCTTCCCTTTTCTCTTTCTATTGCCAGGGTAGTAAAATGCAGCTCTCCAGATATTGCTGGATTGCAGTTCTTTTATCATAGCCATTTGATACCATTTTAATCCTCATAGCTCTGTTCTAGAGAACTCTGGAATGTGTAGATTAGTGAGGAATTTAACATTCTCTTCTAGAATTTAGGAGAATGAACTAGAAACCCTCTAGCAGAGAACTGTGACTAGTAGTGAGGTTTCCACATCAGTAATAGGATGACTGTCTTCCAAGTTTTAGTGTTAATCAAGAAAAACTAAGCAGAGCTTATGTTTACCCCAAACAGATTGAGCACCTCAGATAGTTCCTTTGTATTTGATAGCAAATTACAGAATGGATTCACAGCCCTACTGGTGTGGAAGCCACACGTTTCCATAGCTAAGTACTACAGCAAGCTACAGATCCCAAGAATTCATAGGATGGACCCATGACATTTAAAGTGGTACCAAACTGTTATAACTGTGTAGTGCAAATGCACACTGGCCCACTTCTGCTAAATCGCAAGCTGGTGGAATGACTGTTGCCAGATGATAATTGAAGGGAGATGACTTCTCAGCAAAGATTATGGTGACCCTCCTTCCCATTCTCTCTCATTCCAACCTGATAAAAAAAGCTGGTGCCAAATATTCTCCAGGAGCAGCAAAATGACATTCTCTCATGATGCAGAATCCTTAAAATGAAGAATAAATTCAGATGAATCTTCTCAGGAAATTAACCTATCAGAAATGTTGATGGTCCTCCTCATCCAGTAGAAGGACATGGTGGTAGTGGTGGTTGGAGAAATATTTGAAAAATCTGAAAATGTCAGAGGGTGAGATTTTCATTGGAATAGAGCTCTGAAAAATATGGTAGTCCTGGCTTGAGATGAGAACATACAGAGTCTTCAGGAATGGTAGTAATACTAAGGCTATTTCTGTATTACTATGCTATAACACTATAGCAGCAGGTTGTTACCAGTCCAAGAGCCGTGCTTCTGCACAATGTCATCTCTATCCAGCTGCTATCCCATCCCCAAGCATCACCAAATTGTCATATTCTATTTCCAGAAAAAATCCATTATATTCCTCCTAGAATACTTCAATCTTGTCAGCAGTCCTAATGCGGTACTGATATAGCCCTTGATAGTGCTTCCTGTTATGGCGGATCCAGCAGTGGGTGGGCTGTGGGCATGTCCAGATTTTCCCTCCCTCCCTGATTCCCATGGAATGGTAACTTCCTATCACCTCTCCCTGTTTATTTTAAATGTCTCCTTTGAGTCAAAACTTTTCAGTTTTTAAATACATTTTTAAACAGTATAGGGCAAAAGTGCAATAGTGTACTGGCATGTCATGCTGTTACAACATTGCTGTGTTAGTACAGCATCCAAAAAAAGACACTCCTCCTACTCCCCCCCCAAAAAAAAATCACCACTCAATCAGGGGCAGTGGGGGAGGGTGAAGGTGGGGCACGGGAGTGGCCAAGGATGCTGCAATGTGGAAGGAACACCGATGGCAATACCGCTACCCATCCGCTTAAGGGGGAAGAGTGTGGAAAAGAGTGTCCTTAACCTGATGGCATCATGTGAATGGTGATGCTGCCATTATAATGGTGTAATGCACTAATGGCCTAAATTTCAACTGCAGTTTCACAATAGAAGAAAGATTACTAGCGAACCTACATGAGAAAAGAGCTGAGGAGTTCCAAATCCCAAGTTTTCCAAAACAAAAGAACCTGTAGGTTTAGTTCAGAAGCATCTGTTTCCTTCTCTGCTAGGAAGGAAGGGAAGATGGTTGTGAATGCAAAATCTATGACAAGAAACCCAAGATTTCAGCTCTAACCTTATGTGACCTCGGATTATATCAGTTTCTAGCTCATTACTTCAATTGCTTCACTCAGTCAAATTTCATTATCTTGCTTAGTATAGTGTCATTTGTGCCTGTAAGGATATCAAGAAAAAAATGCTTTAAGATAATCAGCGGCTTGGATCTACACACCTATCATTTACTTAGGAATGCTATTCTACATTAATATTAGGCTTCATGGCAGAGGCTAAGTTGGGAGAAGTACAGCAACATCAGAGAAGAAGAGGTTTCAGATAAATAAGATGATGATAAGCAAGGAACTAATTGTAGTGATTAAGGTGTGAAAAGGAAAGAGAAGTAACATTCAGTGGGTAAAAAGAAGGCGATTTCTGATTTTGAAGGAGATAAAAAATATTTCTAGAGGAGAGACCTTAACTCACTTCTTGACCACATGCTTTACTGGTTCATTTCTTTGTAAGTTAACTGTATGCTATTCTCCCTCCAATGAACTCAGGGTACCATGTGTGACTCTCATCCTGTCCATTTTATTATTAGAATGAGTCTCTGAGGCAGACCATGCTGAGAAAGACAGGCACCAGGGAGTTTCATGGCTCAGAAGGGACCTTGCAAGCAAAAGTTCCCAGGTTCAGCCTATGAATGTGAAAGAACTGTGAGTGGGCTAGATGAACAAATAGTATGACTGCTAAAATGGCAAGTTAGGAATTTGTCCACCTTTTCACAGTGGCTTAAAGGCTGGGCATGTAAAGGGGGGTTTTCTTTTCCACTTCCACTGCACAGACCTATATATTTTCTGGCTGTCAATAGGTTTCTGAAGGTGAGAATGGACAGGCACAGTGTTGCCTCAGAAAACAAACATATGGTGGACAAGGGTTTCTCAGACCAGTCTCCCAGGGAGAGGCCCAGGAAGAGGGGTCAAGAGCACCCTTGGGGCTATGTCCAAGCCACTCTATAAAACAGAGGCTAAGAAGTAGCCTCTGGGAGAAATGCAACTTCCACTTCAAAGCCAGAGAGAAGATTGTCCACAGGCAGTTGTCTTTCAGTGGAAATGCTTCTGTAATCAATCTATTGCATGTTGCAACTCTGTTAATTAGAAATAAAATTATACCCCTTGTCAACCCCAGAGATCTGTGACTTGGCTCTTCATTGGCCTTTGTTCCTGCAATTCTGCAAAATGATTCATTCTGAGTGATATTTTCCTTTGTAGCCAGTATGCTGAATTTCCCAAACACACATTCATCAGGCTGATACAGTATACCTTGGTAAGATGTCAGAGTCTATTAATTAATTTTTGTTTGTTTCTATATTGGAGGCCTCCGCTAGTATACACAGGAGTCCTTAGTGCATTCTAATTAGCAATGAGAATTTCCAGTGGAAGAATCCCTGAACAATTTATTGTTAGAATGTTGGCTCAAATAGCTGTAACTGGTCTCTGTATTTATATCTTGGGGCACACTGTGTGATTATCAGTGTAGCTATAGAATTACTTAAACATATTCCCTTTCAATGTACCACAATATCAGCAGTTAAGACAACAGGAGCATTTGTTAAGTGCTTTCACATAGTTAACCATCCAGCACCACATCATGTCCGCATATTCTTTTTGCCTTCATAGCTCACCATTGTGTAATCTCTTACAACACACACACAGAGAGAGAGATTTTCAAGAGCATACCATAGTACCTTGCAGATAGGGAAAACTGAATAAAGGCAATGTGTGCAGAAGGAAGGGAAAGGGTGATGCAAAGTCCGAAGGCATGGTCAGAAGGTTTATGCATAGCTCTTTTTATTAAGCCAAGCTATGAACCTCAGAACTAGGCTAGTATTTTACAAAGTGGGTTTCTAACCTCCCGGAAAGCAAATGTAGATGCTGCACAGTTAAAGTCTGTTTTGATGTACAAATGAGAGAGGACCTACAGGTAGTTAGAAACAGATGACAACAGGAAAACCTCAAACAATGTTATTTTTCATTTCTGATATTCCATATGAAGTAGAGTATGAGTCAGTAACCCTTCTTTTTAAAAGGATATACACTCTATATCCATGGCACACAGAGAAACACAACCCCCCAGTAGCTGTGTTCCTGCCGCTTGACATCTCCTTGCTCTTTTGTTCAGTCTGGAAGATATCACTGCTCTGTGTAGTTCAGTAATAAATCCGTAGGACCATTTTAAGCAATCCCCTCTGGGGCTATTGAACGACCAAAATGATGATTTGCTCATCAAGGGGTGCACACTTGAAACAGAAACAAGAGCTGGCTGGAGCCAATAGACTCAAATTCTGTAACAATTAAAAAAAAAAGTAGAGGAGGGTTATGTTTGTCAAAATCATCCGACTGCACCTCAGCCTCTCTCCAAGTATTATTTGATACCTTTTTCCCTTTTCTGAAATAAGAAGCTCACCACATGAAGCTGAAGCTTACCAGGGAGGGCTTCAAGATTTCTTTTTAAAGGTCTACTTTCAAAATCCATTTATAATCTCTTGTTGAATGTCTGATACCACTTAACTACAATTTTAAAAATAAGTTTCTCTTTCAATGGGAAAATAGTTTCATTCTATTTCATTTTTCTCTTCTAAAATGGAGTTCAGAATGGCCACTGAGAATGGGACAGTGAAAATGTTGGTATATTGATTTATTTCAAAATTTATTTAAGGCTATTTCTCTTTAAGATCTTGATCTCAATTGAAACATGCTAAAATGCCATATGCTGGTCTTATCCAAGATAGTCTTTGGTTATCATGTCGAACATAATATGCTAGGTAATGTCTTTTTTTTTCTTAATTGAACTATAACTTTTCCACATAGATTAATGGCTACATAAACCAGGGGTGCATCATTCTTTTTCCATTCAATCTCCCTCCCTCTCAGTCTCTTTCTCACACACACTCAGACGATGAACACATATTCTCTTTCAGACATCCACGTTCTGGAGAATGTTGAAGCTGGATTGTTATAATATATCTGCCTCAGATCTAGGAACAGAAATTCTGTCACTTGAACTACATGAACCACTTACAGAATATGGCACTGACAAAGGGTCGACTCAGATAAAAGGCTAGAGTGGAGGCTGATGAAGTGCCACAACCACAGGGTATATCCTCTTTTTTTCCGCTCTTGGACTGTGACCAGCTGATCATTCAAAAGTTGTGTCTTGAATTTCATTTGCAGCACGAGAGAAGTTGTGCCATGGCTTCTTGTCATGCAAGCAATAAGCTGAGAACACTAAGGCCCTTTACACAACTTACCTTTTGCTGAAGCCACCCCGTGGGGATCCCAGGGTTGGCTTTCCTGGGAAGGGAGCACAACAGAAGTGCTCCCCTCTGCACCGGTTGCCTACTGGAAGAGAGGAAGCACAATGGTTCTTCCCCTCTCTTCCACAGCACAGCCTAGCATTTTTCCTGGTATTTTTTGTTCCACAGCACAGCCTGGCAGCTATTCTACTTCCTGACCCTCTGCACACCAGGTAAGTGCAGAAAGGTGGTGGGAGGATTGCACAATTGTGATTCATTGATGAGAAAAATGATTTACTCTGCAATTGAGATAGGTGGCCACGGGATCATGATGGGATTGAGACAATGTCATGCAGAGCCATTGTCACAATAGTCCTGTTATGATCCTGTCACTATTGCAGGTTGGGAATGGGCAGTGGAAAGGGCCTAAGAGTCCTTTCACACTACATAATTATAGCACTATGATTCCACTTTAACTGCCTTGGCTACATCCTGTGAAATCTTGTGATTATGGTTTGGTCAGAGGGACTAGAGGAGTTTTCTGAAAGTTCTAAATGTCCCTCCTTAAACTATACCATAGCTTACCACCTTCAGGTTCAAAGATCCAGTTCATATGTGACTGCTGAGATATGGATGCTGCTGAAAATCCACTTCCTTGTATTACCTTGGTCATGTATACAAGGACACGTAAGTTTGGTTGCTTTGGAAATCTAGTTGCTTCCTTCATTAACAATCTTCACAGAGCCAGATATCACTCTTTTTCAGGATATAATGAAACATGATGGGCTTGGAAAATTCAAATTACTGGATACCATGCTGTCACCTTCCAAACCACCTCCTTCATTGTCCCATGAGGATCTTCCAATAAAAGACAGATTCTAATATCTTTGGGTGGATCCCCATTTGATATTTTGCTGTCACTTCCAAAGATGTTGATATAAGCTTACCCAAACACTTAGCCGTTTAGAATACCCCACCCTCCCAAAGTATAATGAGAAGATTTTTAGCATGCCATGGCTATAGGATGCTGTTTTAAAATCCATTTGGCTTTGAAAGCCCTTGTATATGTCATAAACATAAACTTAATCCTTGCCGTGGACATTATGGGCAAACTAATTTGCAGATACATCTACAATTCACCTTAAACATAATTATAGTTATTTCTATTTTCCCTGAAAGTTGAAAGGGTCTTTTATTTTCCTTCCCTGATACTGGCAAACACATGACATATGGTCCAGGTTTTCCCTTTAGAAAAAAATATAAAGCCATGGCTGAGCCTTGGATTGCACAGTTGTTAAACAGCGGGGATTATCAGGCAGGACAATATTAAGTGGTATTTAACAGCAAGACCAAAGTTCCTTGTCAAATGCTTGAGTTAGTGCTCCTTGATTGTTAGCATCCCAACCATGAGACCTTTTGCACTGAACCATTATTCATTTTGACAACAAACCACCACAGCTTTCCAGTCCTGCCTTGCTGGAACTGACAGCAAAGTATTTTTTGTGGCAGAAATATTACTGTGTACTTGGGGGCTAAGGGCTGGAGGGTAGACATTTTTATTCCTCTCCTTTCAGAATGCAATGGCATTCCAAGCAGTAGGTGTCCAGAGTCATTGGCTGGCTAATGTATTCAGCATGATCTTCTGTCTAGTCATAACAATAGTTGGGGTGAGATGCGGTGGGGTGGGACATCAATCCCATGAGGTGATTGTTTAAATCAAATGTAACTGTCTTCAAAAATACATCTTAATGGAGAGGTGTAGTGGGAGGTGAAGGTGGTTAAATTACCTCGTAATTTCCATAGCATGCACAGTGAGAGGATGCAAAATTCTGGAAGATCTCTCTCTACCAACTCCAACACTTTGAAGCTGTGTTTTTTGTTTTTGTTTTTAATTGTTTAAAATGATAGTAATCAAGGATACAAAAAAGTAGGAAAGAATATCTTTTACAAAACAACTTTAACAAAACTTAGGGCCTTTCCATATTACACTGTTACAGTGCTATTATTCCACTTCTAACATCCTATGGAATCCTGGGGTTTGTCATTTAGGGAGGGGCATTTAGGATTCTCAGCCAGAGAGCTCTTTGGCCTCGGTAAACTACAAACCCCCAAATTCCACAGGAAGCTGGAAGTGGAATAATAGCACTATAACAGTGTGGTGCAGAAAGGCTCTTAGTTTGCAGTCCTCAAGGGAAGGAGCAAAGAGCAAGGAGAATGGAGGACTGAGTTGTTTTGTTTTGTTTTTTGAGTTGGCTTTAAAGGCTGGGCAGCCATTTGAACCAATTTCCAACAGGCATTAGAACTCTCTGGCTTCATTAAAAGATGTTTATATCCAGGCGGCACTTATGAAATAGCAGTGCACCAAAAGGCTAGGAATGAGGAGGGGGACTAGGGTCAGATGATGCGTGCCTACACTTGGGCCCACTGAGTCATTTGGAACAGGCCTGGAGTGCAGTCTTAGTGTCACATTGAGACTTCTTCTTTAAACCCTGGGGCAAGAGCAACAGCAACAAGAAAAAATGCAGAACAGGGGATGGAGGGACCTTCCTGAATGCTGGTGATAAGTATTTCACAAGTTGTAGCAGCAGAAAAAGCCACAGCGAAATTCCTCAGGTGAAGTATGTACTGCAGGTAAGGCCAAGTGGAATACAAGGAGAATCAAGGGAGGGAACTGTTACAACTGCTCTATCCCTTTCCCCCATGGTTATCCATGGGAAAAAAGTTTCACTGTTGTTTTATTCCTATTTTATTTCCTAAGCTGCTGTTCTGTCTAGTTAATTTGATTTTATTCAAATTCTGAGACATATTGGATTGGTCTCAAACCTGTTTCCTCAATGGATGGACCTATAAGTAAAAGTGACTCACCTCCTAGCCCTTGGTTACTTTGCACCTATGGTTGTTTCCACATTACATTGTTATAGTGCTATTATTCCATTTTCAGCATCCTGTGGAATTCTGGAGTCTATAGTTTCCTGAGGCCAAAGAGCTCTCTGGCTGAGAATTCTAAAGGCCTCTCCCTAAACTGCAAACCCCAGGATTCCACAGGAGGTTGAAAATGGAATAATAGGACTATACAGTGTAGTGCAGAAATGGCCTATGATACCACAAGGATTCATCATAATGACACCACATGGATGTAACATCATCCTCTTGTATCACGTTTTGGCCTAAAATCTCATTTAACTGAAATATTCGTTAATAGGCTGGTGCTGAGTTGGCAAGCTCAACCCTGCTTCTAAATTTGTGCTTTGATGAATTTCTTTGTGTACCGCAAGAAGAAGACTTAACCACGTCCATCTTCAACTCATATATTTCCTCCTTGTATGTATAGTCCCTCACACAACTCTGGTGTGGAGCTGTTAGTTCTAGAGAAAGCCAAAACTGTTTTTGCTAGTGACAAAAATCACCCAACACCCGCACAAATAATTTTAACTGGATTTAAATATTTAGCTTGATTTAGTGAGAAAATGAAATTGGCTCATGTAGTCAATGTTTTCCTTGTCTGCATTTCTGGGAGTTCAGCAAACCAGCGGATATTCCTCCTGGGGGAAGTGTGATTCCCAACTAAACAGCTTCCAGAGAAGTGGTGGTGACAAGGTACAGCTTCTGGGGGAGGAGGCAGAAAGAGAGGTGAGGAATGGGCAAGGTGTGCCATCCAAACAGTGCACAATGGAATTGCTGTAGCAACAACCACATATCAGAATGTGTGTGTGTGTGTGTAAATGAGAGTACTACAGGAGCACCAACTATATTTTATTATCCTTCAGGAAACACTTATCAACTCTGAGAGCATGATGGTTGGGGCTAACAATGAAGGCTGAGGAGGGAAAGGGGAGCAGGGAAGTAAGATGGTACAGGAAGAACAGAACAGGGAGATGGGGAGACAGGAATAGAGAGAAAAGAGATACTTCATTGCTTACAGTTCTAAGGAACAACACAAATCTTTAGGTTTTTTTTAAAGTGTTCCAAACTGACATTGCATTTTCAAATCCATCAGCATATTTCTTCCCTTAAACAAAGTAGAGAGGCTGGAGGAAAACCATGCAGCCATAGATTTCATAGACTCATTACTGATGGCTAAGTGTTTGATTTTTTTGGTCCCAAGTGCAGGATAAGTTCATTCTCCATAAACTGGAATTGTGTCTAAAAGCAGGGTTGACCTAAGACATTTCACTGGCTGTAGTGAAAAAGCAAGGTTGTCTCAAGATTGAGGTAGGTGCATATATCTAGCTAGCCCAAGGATGACTTGGGCAGAAATCACCCAGCATAGAAAATCCCACAAGCTCTTCTTAGGAGTAAAAATGCAATAAATAAAATAATCTGAGGGCCCTATAAGCACTATGATTCCACTTTAGCTGCCAGGGCTGCATCCTATGGAATCCTGGGGTTTGTGCCTTGGTTAGTGGCACCAGAAAAACTCTCTGGCTGATTATTCCAACAAGACTTCATAAACTGCAAATCTGAGTATTCCATAGGATATTGCCATGATAGTGGAAACAGAGTACTATAATTTATAGGTCATTTCTGTACTAAACTGTTATAGTGCTATTATTCCACTTTCAACACCCTGTGGAATCCTGGGGTTTGCAGTTTAGGGAGGGGCCTTTAGAATTCTCAGCCAGAGAGCTCTTTGGCCTCAGTAAACTACAAACTCCAGTGCTCTACAGGCTGTTGAAAGTGGAATAATAGCACTATAACAGTGTAGTGCAGAAATAGCCTCAGTTTGAAAGGCCCGTGAATAACTAATATGTTGCTCCACTTTCATGATATTCTGAATTAGCTTCCTAGATGACTGCATTAAGCCCTGTGTAGTGTTGTCCTCAGAAAGAATATGAAGAATACTTATAAAACTTCTTAACGCAATAGGCGATCTTGACTGGTAGTGGCACCCTGTCAAGAAATCACCACTCTCCATGAAAATTCTCTGTCTGATGACTCTAACATTGTTACAGTTTTTCTTCTGTATGATTTTTAACATCTTTGCCTGATAAAGGAGAGCCAGTGAAGCTTTGAAAGCTTGCATAATGTATTTTATGCTTTGGAGCTGGGGAGAACCCGCCCCCCCCGGTATTGCTGCTTGTGGATTTTGGATTTTGTTGTGACTGTAACCTAACTGTAACTGTTTCATATTCCTCATCACTAATGAGTCACACTTTTGACACAAATGTAACTTGCCCCCCACCCTATTTTACTGGGCATCAGTTGCTTGGGGAAAAATGATCAGAGCATGACTGAAGGATGTTTCCATCAGGTTTGGAGGGGCAGGCCAGGAAAAGTTACTCTGTTAAGTATATAGTTAAGTATAAGGTGATAAAGAGGCCCTTTCCACAGCATCCTCCCATCCCGTCATGGGGATGGGACAAGGACAGATCCATGGCAATGCTTCTGCACAATGTTGTTATAGTCCTGTCCTTTTCCCATTCCCAGGCAGCACGATCATGGGTTAAATCATTGATGGGTTTTCCCAGTCTATGACCCACAATCACGCCAGCATCGCACACTTACCTGTCCTGTGGAATGGCAGGAAGTACAATGGAGGTGTTTCCTGCCCCAGCACAGCCTGGGAAAGTACCTGGCTGCGCTGCAGAAAGAAGTGGCATATCCATCCCTCTCCCTTCCACAGGGAGCTGGTCCTGTGCCATCATGTTCCCTTCCCAGGAGGGCCACAGCCAAGATCTCTACTAGACGCCTCCGCAAGAAGATAAGCTGCAGAAAAGGTCTCACTTACTGCTCCTGCAGACAAAGAGAAAAAAGACAAGTGAGGATGGATATCCCTAGTTTCTGAAGGCTTAAAGAGGAGGAGGCACTTCTGACACATGCTGAATCCCCACCACAGAAATACTATGCTTGACTTTAATGCAATGTGACATAATGTAATTTCCTCTAAGGTAATACACTGATGCAAGCAAGAAGTGTAAGCAGAGTCTAGCCTAATTGGTGCTACAGCTGCTAGTATTCTAACTCTAGCTTGGCATTACAGTTTTTGGACTCAAATTGGTAGCTGAGAAAGCTGGGGATGGGTTGTAGTAATCAGTGCCAATTACTGTAGAAACTTGTGACCAAGAGTTAGCAGTCAATTCAAAATGTGACTATTTAGAAGTAACGGCTTTGCTTGTAGTTGGTGGAGTTTATCATGCACAGGATTTCATTTTAAGAGGAAAAAATACAATTATGGATCAGTGTGAAACAGAATATCCCCCCTCCCTCCCTCTTTCTTTCTTTCTTTCTTTCTTTCTTTCTTTCTTTCTTTCTTTCTTTCTTTCTTTCTTGTCTACCTCTTTTACATGGAAATATAAGAAAACTAGAAAGCCAGTATTCTAGCCAAGTGTTTTCTGCTGATTTCCTCACATATGTTGGCAAACTAGCAGGGACTTTCAAATTTGCCTTAACTTACTGTTTCAGCCAAAACTGAATGGCAGCTCTCATGCTATGTTACCACCTCAGTGAATGCTATCACTAAAGGTACTCCCTCATTATCAGCCTGCATGAGTAGTCAGTTGCAAGCTGAAAGATCAATGCAAAATTATATTGCCTTGAGCTAGAATGGAAACGAAATACATTGGGTTCACATGTCATTTTAAAAATATCCAATACCTTCTGAGACTGGACATGCAACAAAATGTAAATCTGTTGATTTCCAAGACCTACGATGAACTTCAGTGTAGAAAAATGCACATAAAGCCATGAATGCCCACAACAGAAAGATGTTCAGAACTACAAATGAATATATTTTTTTTTGGGGGGGGGGTGGTGGAATTCACACAAATACACTTTGGTCAGTGGGAAAAATGCACAAAAATACATATGGTAGGAGAAATTTGTAATAAAATACGAACAAATATTTACGGTATATGAGAAGCAGGGAGGGCTAACAACTTCCTATGGAACTTGGAGAAGATGAGATTAGTTGTGAGACTGTGAGAAATCCAGCAAAATAAAACTGACAGCTTTTCACATTTCCAGCCTGAAATGATCTAAACTAGTGGGGTAGCATTTGTTGTTATTGTGTGCCTTTGAGTCATTTCCAATTTATGGTGACCCTAAACCAAACCTATCATGGGATTTTCTGCGGTTGAGAGTGTGTGATGTGTGATGCATCCAAGGTCATGCTGTGGGTTTCCATGGCCAAGAGAGGAATTTAACCCTGGTCTTCAGGGTAATATTCTAATGCTCAAACCAGTACACCATGCATAGATGGTCCTAATATCATCTTTTTTTTTCTTTTTTTTTATGAGTGATTTCCGAAATGTCTTTATTCTATGAGCAAATGGTTGTTCTTCTGAACAGCTCTCTCTTTGGCTTTCATACTAGCTCTCACTATTTGACATTCCATTGCTGCCAAGCAAATGGGATAATTTCCCCTTAAGAGTTCCCATCCTGTCAAGGCTGTTGCACCCTTATCTTTTGCAGAGTTCTTAGCTTTGATCTTCATGCTATTCATCCTTCTGCCAGGGTCCATCATTGCCTGCCATGAACCAAACATTCCCCATCAAATCATCTTTCAACACAAGCCCTTGATCTATCAAAGCAAAAAGGTCTAATTTACCAGGTCTGCTAACAGAACCTGTTAACATCAAGCTGTAGGTGTGCTGGATAGTAAAGATGTCCGACATTCCTGCCTTTGATATTCTAGGGGTCCTCAGATAAAAGAAATTGTCACTTCTTTGTCATCTAGGGGCTATTTGTAGAACAAAAATATTGCAAAACAAAACTGAGGTAAAAGAGTGGTATAAGTTTTCCATTTTCATTACAGGATGAAGAGAATTACTAATATTAACACTGTAGTCATCCCTCCACATTCACCAGAGTTAGGGGCACAGGACCCCTGTGAAAGTGGAAAAACCTTGAATAATTCTAGGCCCTCCCAACCTATATTTAACACACACACAAAAAGTATGATCACCATATTCAACCCACCAGGGATTCCTTTGGGACATCAGGGTTCCTTCACAAGGCAGAAGTGGGGGGCTGGGGGGGCTAACTCCACCTCCATTGCCACCCCACACCATTTTTAATAGGGACTTACAAGCCTTGTTCGTAGTTTCTCAGTCTCACAAGGCTTGCAGACCCTATTAAAAATGGTATAGGGAGACAGCAGAGGTGACAGCAAATAATCCATGAATAATCATGGTGAAGTGTGAAACTTACAAATGTGGAGGGCTGGCTGTATTAGGATGATACCATTTTTAGCCACTTTATTTACTAAACTGAAACATACCAAGTGACATATATATCAAACCAGAGAAGGCTATTGAAGCTTTTCCCCTCTCAATTTAACTAGAAGTATTAGAAAGAGAAGAAGAAAATAGCTTTGGCAGAGTCATTACAGGACTGAATTCTGTGTCTTGTTTCTTGGAAGCAGGCCCCACAGAACATAATAAAACTTATTACTGAATATACACATGCGTATATATGTGTGTGTCTTTGCACTGTACAAGGGTATAATCCTTAATTATCACACTAACAGAAAACTACTTTCTGAAAAACAAGAAAAATCCATGTGAATGGATTCACTGAATGGGTGGAACATTCAACTGGATCACACCCGCAGACTGATGCCCTGAAAGGATGGACAAGCCAAGGGTATTGGGAGCAAGGGAAGTACACTTGGCCCTCCACATTTGTGGGTCTGACTTTCACAGATTTGATTATTTGTGAATTTTCTCTGACCCTTGCACCCCTTCTTTTCTGGGAGAACATTCCCCCTCAGTGGCTCCAATCAAGCCTTGAAGTCTTTTAAAAACCTACCTCTGGTCCTCCTTCTCCTTCTCCTCCTCCACCATCAGTAGCCTGGCCAGCTAAGGATGACTCGTACCCTGATTTCTCAGCACCACAAACCTTTTTCTGATGTCTCCCACCCAGCCAGTGAAAGACATGGGTCTGAGAGAGGAAGTACAGGACCTCCATGGCAACTCACCCTCTTTCCCTCTCCTTTCCCTCAACTGGTTTGGACACTGGATGTCCATTATCCCCATTATGCCTTGCACCCCTTCTCATAGAAACACACACATATTTTGATATTTGCAATTTTTCCACTTTTGTGGGGGTCCTGCACCCCAAACCCTAGCAAATGTGAAGGGCTGACTATATTGTCATTCCTCACATGTTCTGATAGACAGCTGTGACAAGGCATATCCCTCTATCGAGGCTTCACCACACCCAGACCTGCTTCCATGTGAAAGATAATCGACACACAACAGTGATATTTGGAACTAGTTTTGTTCATTGTTAGTTGGCCTTGCATTACGTATTACAAAAAAAGCACATAGGTAAACCAGTCAAATGTTGTTTTTCGTTAGGTTCATAACTCAGTGAGCTGATTGGATCAGGTAAATCTGTCATGGCAGCAAAATTGAGGCTACCCATTGGTTTGGGGGAGTGGCATCTCCTGTCAAGTTCTCCCTCTTGTACTGTATGCAATGCACCATTTCTAAGGTCTTGTCACTCCTCTTTCTTCCATTCACCTTGCCATGTGATAGCAGGAGTTGAAAGTATGTCATATTTTCCATTTGCACCTAAGCCAGGGGCTACCCTCAGCCTAGTGCATTGCTGATTTTACTTTCCGCCTCTCAGTTGCCAGAGTAAGGTGTTGGCTTCTTTCTCAAACTCAGTCTGTCAGACGAGGCAAAAATTACCATTTGCCTACCCTTTTCCTAAATCCACTGGTATTACTGACCATTCTTGTACCACTGAGACAGGCAGAGGTACCATTGGCCATTGTCACATCACAAACAAATTGAGAAATTAGATATATACAATGGACAGCAATCAGGATTTAGAGCTAATTAAATTTTCAAATACACCCCCCATTGGTATTGCTTGCTGAAAACAAATCAAAAGACAGCTCAGTGCTTACAAACACTTACCTTTTTACAGAATTAGATTTTCAAATTATGCTAGCATCATGTTTGGGTGGAAATGATGGACATATTCCCTTGTGATGTAGAAGAGGTAGAGGGTATCTCAGACTACTGATTATACTATCATCTATCTTAGAACCCCAGGAAGAGATTTCTGAGTCAGATCTTTGTACTGTTATGTGACAGAATTCTCATGAAGGCATGTTGAGTCGTACGGTACATATGAAACAGCTCTGTCTGCTAAGTCCGCAAAAACTATTTGTGCAATCACTCTGAATATGATTGCAGTGGACTGTGCAAGGGACTAGCTGTTTGCATTTTATTATCGTAAAATATATTTTATGTGGTTTGTAATGGCTTTTAGTCAAATGTAAATACACTGACTGACATTGTCATATCACCATGCTAAGCCCAGAAGTATGAGTGATTAATACTTAAAGTCTGAGTTTGAATCTCTGTATGTATATCCTGCCATGTTTGTGCTGAATTAAGATTGCAACCTCCATTTTCTGACAAGTCTTTCATCTTTAACACCTTTCATGCTGGTACAACATGCTTCTCTTCATATTCAGTAAATATAGCTACTGAATTTGCCCCATTTAAATGGAAGAGAAATTATTTTCAATGTGTTTTTTGAAGAATGCACTAACCATTTGGGTTGGATTTGGAAAATACAAATGTAAAAATAAACAAAACTGACAGACGTTCCCATCCCAATTTCTGTGTGTGTGTGTGAAGTTTTAAAAGGTGATTAAAATAGCATGGGGTGGCTGCAGGAGTGTAACAAGTAGAAGATTATGTGCCCAAGTGTGATTGCACATTGCCCTTTTTGCAGCTTGTAACATTTTTATTCCATTCTTTTTTCCACAGTGTGGGGCAAGGTAGATTTGGTCAGACTTAAAGGGTAGAGATGTGGGTCAATGCAAATCTTACATGAGGCTCAGAAAATCCTGTTTGGCAGCCATGATAATTTATTTCTGCTCTTGTTTGTACATGGCATGTGGAGATATCAAATGATGCATAGAACCATTGCTTTGTGGAATATTAGTACAGTTTGGCAATAGCCATTGGATTTGCTACCTGTGTACATTTGTTTCATTGTGTCTTCTCAACTATAGCAAGAGGCAGAATTTCCTTGGCACAAAGTTGTGCAATATGTTATCGCTTGTTAAAACAAAAGAACAAAAACAAGAGTTAATTTGTCTCATAATGACTCCTTTTTGAAAACCTCCTTCCTACCTTTTTGAAAAATAAAAGCTGATGATGCAAAGTATACCTTGGCTTCTTGTACTGTAACCAACCAGCTCTCTGTGGAAAGGGCTTCTTTTTTTATGGCTACATATTAAAAGTAAACCAGCTTCTGCCAGGTTTGGATAAAAGGCTATTTATTTTGACCAATTTGATAGCTGCAGTTTTCGGTAATTGAATTTTCTGTGGTTAGAGAAGCCGTAATCTTAGAAACCAAATAAATATTTTTTAATAAAATGGAACACTGAGAAACCCTATAATAATGTCAAAAATGTAGCCACTTATGGATGAATAAATATTTTAAGAAATTTACATTTCATCCAATGCTTTAGGGATATCACTTCCTAGGAAATTTAAAGCAATGCAGATTTGGGGGTATAGCAGAGGGTGCAATAGAAAATTCACATTTAAGTAAAACAGTTGACAATAGGGCATTGGCTGACTGTTATCTCTATGAGAGAACAATATTTCTTCACCTTTAATAGATAAGCATGGATCTTATGAATCAAAGATTTATACATCTATTGTGCTTTTGTGGCATTTACACAGGAATTAATTTATTTCATGAGGCAATAATAGCAATATCCATCCATGCTCTTATTACATGACCCAGTGTAGCCAGAGGCATCCATGTGCAAGAGTAGCGTTGTATGTTGTTGTTGTTTTTTTGTTTTGTTTTTTGTAATTTGAATGCGGAACTACAACATTTTTTTAAAAAAAAACAATGTAAAAACCTTTACAATCATATTTAGGGTCTCCATTGCTTAGCTTTCACATTTAGGGTCTCCATTGCTTAGCTTTCTATTTCTACCACAGACCAGAGAGAAGTCTTAGTCTAATCTACTCCCTGAGATTGCTCATTCACACTGTCAGCTCAATAAGACAACTGTATTAGGACATTGTGATTTGCTTAATTCTCTTTTCATATTTGTGGCAGGCCCTTACTTCTCCCAAGATGTGTGTGGCAATTTTCAGTCTGATAGATACCCCATCTTTTTCACACAGCTCTTCATCTCCACCCTCATAACACCACTTTTGTATAAAAGGGTGAGGCTTTCAACGTTTATTTAGAACCACTTAATAATTTTATGGTAGCATGTTTTCTGTGTTAGTTATTACCGTAGACAACTCAAGCTGAGTCAGTGTTTGCAAAGATAAACTGTAACATTTATCAAGATAACAAAAATGCTAGAGTTCATATGCAGTTCAATGGCCCTTTCCGCACCTTACTTCTTTCTGGTGTCGGGGTGCGGGAATCATTTGAGCAGCCTCTTGCGAGAGGCTCTCACATCCCCACTGCTTTGGCTCTGCAGGAGCTGCCTGCCAGTTGGCAGGCACCATGAGGGCTCCACCTCTTTCTCCCACAGGGCAGCCAGGTATTTTCCCAGGCTACATTGGGGGAGGAAGCATGAGGGCCACGTCTCCAGAGCTACGTACGCAAGGTAAGTGCTCGTGGGCCCCAGAGCGATGCATGATCATGCATCATTTTCAGCTACAAGCCAAAAATGAAATAGTGCGTGATTGGCCCCAGCAGTATCACGTGATTGTGAGGACGTTGTCTGAAATGCTCCTCACAATCACACAACGCTCCGGAGGCCCTTTCACATGGCAAATGCCATGCGAAAAGGGCCAATGTTGATGCATTTCTTCAGTGCGCACTTCAGATAATATTAACAGTTACTCCCTGCTCAGAAACAGTTCAATTATATCATTAGATTTTCACAAAAGGCACAAGTATCATATAACAGCACTTTGACTAGGCTTCCACCAAATGCTCAACCCCCAATCAAGCTAAGACTTTCTGACCAAATCCTACTAAGGTTCAATTATGCTTCTGCTTCTCACTAGGCTTTCACTGAGAACTAAACCTCCTAAAACAATCACACTGTCTGGCTAAGCTCTCACTGAAGGAATCCAAAATACCCAGAGGTGCTTGGCTTTATATAAATTTTCTCTTATTCATAAGCCCCTCTCTCACACTACTGAGCTGGGATTCTCTCCTGAGGTACTATTCTGGTTGTCTAGCAAACTGGTTTCAGGTTGCATTGGAAATCCAGATAGCCACACCTCTCAGAACTTCATCACAATATTATAGCTTTAATAACATCTATTAAAAACGTAGAAAAATGTACAAAAAATCTCATAAAATGCTGGGGTGTGTCAACTCATCTTTTCTAGTTATGGATGAGAACATCTGAAAATAGGTTTCACATACTTCTCATACAGTAGCCATGCCAGTAATGTCACTTCCTAGGAAGGGTGGCCACTGGTGTAAAGATAAATCCTCTAAGTGTGCTTAAGATTGCAGTCATTCTGCCCCCTCCCTCCATGGAGGTCTTTCAGGTGACTGCTTCCCAGATTTTTTGCCCCCATTCATCTCTTTTTTTATTCCTTGCTGCTACCTGAAAACATTTAGCACAGCAGACATACACCTTTCCTCAAAGGCATCAAACAGATCCTTCTTTGATCCTTTAGCAAAATTAGTCTCCTAATCCTCCTAACACCTACTGCTAAGCAGAAAGAGAAGCTGAGAGAGCATGCTCTGATTGAATGAACTATTTAATATCTATCTACTCACCAAGAGACAGACAAAGAAATATGTACCCTGGAAACAGGATTATAATTGTCTCTTCTAGACAGTCTTTAAGAGACCAAGAAAATTATCAAGCCACCTGAAATCAAAAGGTCAGTGAGTCCCTGGGTATATTGTTCTACAAGCAGTTTCATTTGCAAACATGTGGGGTGAAAAAAGATAGTATCAGCTTTTCCATTCCCATTTTTTAAAAAACAGTCACATTTTTGGTGGGCTTTTCTTTTTGCATTGTTTCCCCCCATTTCCCTCTTTATTTTCTCTCTCTTGTTCCTGCCTTCTCTCTCTAGAATTTTCTCTTTCTTTTGCCTATTCTTCCCTGCATTCCTTCTTGTAGTCTTCTTTTTTTCTCTTCCTCCATTCTTCCTACTCCCACTTCTGGACCTTTACTTTCTCTTTTCTTTTTCTTTCCATTCCATGTTTCTTTGGGAAGAAGCCCAACTCTTAGGTGTTCTTCTTCACCCAAAATGTATACCACATATGTGTGAAACAGAGCAATCCAGTGTAGGTTTCTTCAGAAGTAAATCCTGTTGAGTTCCACAGAACATTGTTTCTACATGCAGCTATCAGCTTCAACTAGTTGTGGCCCTGTGATGAATAAATGATCTCTAAGACACCCTAGTTATTAGTACGCCTCATCAGGTCTTGCAAATTCAGGACTGTGGGTTTCAGTGGAACATACTTTGAAGTATATATGCCCATGGGAGCAAACGAGGAGGACATTGACAGGAACAGGACTAGCAGTGGAAGTGCTATAACAAAGCTACTTAAAATGTAGACCCAGGAAGACTTAACGAGCAGGTGCTGGTTGGGAAGGGCTCAGTTCCTGCTTGGTGTGCTTTGCTGAGAAAACTCCTGCTGGCCATGTCAAGGATCTTTTAGATCCTTCTATGCTTTGGTGGAGTAATGAAGAGCAGGGCTAGTTTCTCCAGCATAATGACAATATGTTGCTGTCATCTACTGCTGCAAAAAGAGGTTCAGCTAGATGGTTTGTGGGTTTTTTATTTCTTCTTTGCATGTGTGCTTGTCTCAGCTTGATTGATCCATTATCCAATTAAGTCAGCCCTGGCTCAATAATTACCACCACACTTTCAGTCTGGCTCTTTTTTCTATGTTGATGAAAACCAAAACCCAGGTGGTTTTCAGCATTACGCTTGCTGGAAATCAGGTATGAAATTACCTGTTTATTAATGATGTGTCAAGAGAATGACATGCTAACAGCCAGCTCCTGCACAAGCAATGCTAAGGTAAGAATAGCAAGCAGGCATTATTCACAATATATATGCAATAGAACTATTACTCCTTGTCCACCGAGACACAATTGAGATCCAGATGTTTCATCTCAAGCCAGAGCAGAAATCATTTAAAGGACTGAAATAAGTTAGATGTATTTTCAAGTTAGTATTACTCCATCTTTTCACAATCTTGTGTGAGAAAATAATTATTAATCATTGTGCAAGGCATTTGAGTTAATAACTTAAAACTGTACCTCTTAAAGGGAGAGGTAAGCTGCATTCTGTCTAATGGTACTAATTTTATAATATTCACTCTGATAATTCATAAACAAAAAGGAAACTATAGACATGGTAATTTCAAGTGTCGAACCAGGAATCCGCCTGTCAAGTCAAACTTCTTACCATTCTAAGCCCTACCTGCCCTTTAACCCCAGAAAGAAAATCAAAGATGAAGTCAATGGGTAGCTTAATGAGCCATCACTCTTCCAATTATGCCTACCCTGCTAATGAATCAAAGGGAGGACTTTCATTCTATGGTATTCCTCCAGTGCCAAGACAAGCCAAGGAACCAAGATTATTTTCCCTCTTGACCTGACAAGGATTCCTGCATAAGCAGTGGTACACAGAACTAGAGGATTCATAACAACATGAATTGAATTAAGCCAGATTAAAATTCTTTCTCTAGCTATCAGGTTTTCCGTCACTCTCGTTACATTGATGCAAGTTAATGTAGAAATAAGACAACTGTCCAAAAAAATAAGTTATGAAAGAAAATTTTATAAAACAATTTTTTGTTCTTTAATTAAAAATATGTTTCTTTAAATTAGATTAGGACTGGGAAGGACCAGGTTCATTGAGTGACCTCAGCCACTCAAAAAGGAGTCTTGTGACACCAATATAAACGAACAGACTTGTTCTAGGATTAATTTGTGAATCCACATATACTATAATCCACAACTGCAGCAGGGTGTACAACAGCCTAAACCCCTGAAAATACCAGATCCTATCTGATTCTGGAAACTAAGAAACTAAGAAGGGTTAGGTGTGGTTAGTACTTGGTAATTGCCAAATAATACCACTACTATAGGCTATACTTCAGAAGAATGCAATGGCAAATATTCTGCTTTCAGAAAACATATTCTGTTGAAGACAGAGTCTGTTTTTAAAGGGGAAAAAATACTTAAATTAATCCACTGTAGTGAAATCAAGCATAGTACTACCTGCAGAAAGTTATGAAGCTGTTGTATTTGTTCAAACTTCTCTTGATAGGCTGGAAAAAGGGAAAGGAGATGAAGAAGGAATCTAGTAACTAATTTTTTTTAGCTTGAGTTTTTGTGGATATCAGTCTTCAATCTTCTTCAGATGCACTGACAGAGAACAATATTTAAAAATAGTTAGATAGTTGCGGGAGTTGGATCAAATGCAATAGAATGTAGAAAGATGCAAATTGTCTGTAAATCTCCATGGAGCTGTGCAAGATGATAATGGTGTTTCATGTGACAGGTCTGTTAGAACTGAGTATAGAACCCATAAATCTACTTACCTAAAGTCTCGTTGGACTCCAAAGTTCTTGACAGATTTCTTCTTGTTATATGTTCAATTGGGTGGACTTAAATATTTATACATGTGTAGTATGTCAAGAAACCATTATCTTTATTCATACCTTTGTTAATAGATTGGAATTTGTGAATAAATCCAGTTGAGCTGTTTCTGTTACCACTTGTCTTTTGATTTTTCACTTGTTTCAGAACTGCTCTTTTCAAGTCAGAGAGTTTGTGTGAAGGACGGATGAAAATTGGTCATGTACTTCAGTTCTGCTATCTCTTTTTCAAGCCATAGATTCCAAACAGCCAGCCTGAGATCAGTGACAGAATATCCTGGGAGGCAGAAGTGTTCTGACACTGTTTTTGCCTGTTGACATTTCTGACCTCAAGATTTGTGTTCTTTCTGTTGCATAGAGATTGTCCTTTGTAGGATGCAAAGAGGCATTGCTGGCAGAAGATGTCATATATCAGTTTGGAAAATGAGCAAGTGAATAAATGCCTGATCTTTTGGATGATATTATTAGCACCTGAAAAGATATAAACAGAGTAGATATGGGCCAGTTACTGTCTCTTACCCTAACCAACTGAGTTGTTGCAAGGATAAAAACTGAGAGGAGGATCACATATGCTTCCTTGGGCTCCTTGGAGAAAAGGTAGAACATAAATGTAGCAAATAAAAAAAAAAATTTGTTAAAGCAGTTTCTTAGCCTTCCTTTGAGAAGATGTTCTATGATATTAACTTATTTGAGGAAAATTATTTGAGGTGAATGTTTATATTCGTCTAATTTACCTTCAATTCTGGCCAGGGAAGGTCCCCCTCACCCCTGCCGTGGCCCCCCTGGCTTCCACGGCCGGCGACTGCTCCTGGGCTTTTTAGGCCCGAATTCCTCAGGAGGAGAGGAGATTTGACGTGTCATATCCCAAGGCGGCCCCCAAAAAGTCATGGGCGCCCCAAACACACATCCCCAGCCTCCAGAACTGCCAAGTGGTCCATTAAATCCATTAAAGTGAGAAATAAAGAAAAAATAATTGAAATAACCCACTCACCTATAATCCTGACTCTTTTTTTCTGTTCTTCACCGCTTACCGAGGAAAATAAAATGGCACTGTCCAGCTCTTTGTGGGGTGGGGCCAACCGCTGAAGCTGGCCACGCCTACATCCCGCCCTCCGTTGATCTCATGGGCGAATCAGTGCGTATCTGCACTTCTACACACGTGCGCAAGTACGCAAAAACACGCATCGGGGGGAAAAACCCACATTTTTCAAGGTTCTCAAAAAGTGCGCACTAACGCCAGTTCGGACCATGCCTATGCGGTTTGACGTGTGGAAACAAAAAATTACATGTGATCAAACACCACAAGGTGTGGAAGACCTCCATTAGAGGTCGCATTGCTCTGTTTTATATACACGTGTGGAAAGGGCCAAAGTTTGTTTGTCTGTGTCAGGCAAAGACCTCATATGATTGCCTGTGTCATATGATTGGCTGCCTAAGAAGATTCTATGGAATCCTGGGGTTTGCAGTTTAGAATTCTCAGCCAGAGAGCTCTTGGGCCTGGCTGGTTGCTATAGAGGTGAGACCTAGCAGCAAGGAGGAGGGTAGTGTATTCCCTCAGGAGCCCAACCTCTATATGTTAATAACTGAATATAGATTGGAGTGGGAAATATGGGGAAAAGTTACAGGTACTGTAGAAGGCAGTTTGGGGAATTAGAAACACAGGATCTCAAATCTTTCAAACAACTGTTACCTATGAGAAAACAAAATCCCGGGCAATGCCAGGTATATATGCTAATTAAAAATATATTTTAAATTTTCATCAGAAAATGTTAGACTCTGCTTTAACAGAATTTTATTTAACGTAGAAGTTTAATTTTAGTGAAATTAAAATTCAGTGTAAAAGATGATGTTCTGAGGTATGGGGAAAGTACCTGTAATAAAACCCTATGCGTGTACTTGTTTAGGTTTGACTATTCATAACCATTGTTTTATCGGATCTGTCCCTCCTATTGCATATTCTTCTTTCTTCAGCTCTGGTATCCCAGGCAATTAGGGGTCAAGCATTGAAGATGTCAATCTTATGTTTCTAGTCTCATGGCATGGATTTGGTTGTGTGATATCACTGAAAGCAAAGGGAGCCCTCTCACTACTTTTCTTCTAAATGGGAGTGGTGGGTGGGGAAGACTGAGACCATTTCCACACTACACTGTTATAGTGTTGTTCTTTCAACATCCCGTGGAATTCTGGGGTATGTAGTTTACTGAGGCCAAAGAGCTTTCTGACTGAGAATTCTAAATGCCCCTCCCTAAACTGCAGACCCCAGGATTCCATAGGATGTTGATAGTGGAATGATAGCACTATAACAGTGTCATGTGGAAATGGCCTGAATGTGTCTTCATCAACTGAGCAAAGGGAGCAGAGCTCTCACCAGTACTGTGTTGCAGGTCACCTATCATGACACAGCTCTAGCTGTATACAGATATACATGCCTACTAGAGGGAAAATATGATTAGGGGTCCATAGATGGATAAGAATCCAGGAAGAAATCTCATTGCAAAAATTAAAGCAATGATGGTAGAAATGTAGAGTAGAATCTTTATTTCTCTCTGGAGTTCTATACTCTTCCCTCCCTCACATGTTGTTCTAAATCCAACCGTTAATCCTGGCTACAGCTGAGTAGACCCATTGAATCAGTGGGAACTCATGTCTGATCCATTGATTCAACTGGGCTACTCCAGCTGGATTTAGGAACTGCATTTTACATTACTTCGTGGATATTAAAAAGATGTTAAAAAATCACACACACACACACACACACACACATCAGGATTCCATCACTTCCAGAACTGGAAAGACCAAACAACGGAGTAATTTCTGGTTGGAAATTTGGTCTGTCACTTTAAAAGCACATGGACACACAAAAATACTTCTCCTCTTCGTACTATATGAGCAGTGTTGTGGATTAGATGGACCCCTTAAGACACTTCATTTGTTACTGAAACTTGGTTTGGAAATAGAGACCATTGTACTCATTATGTTTAATTGTATTATATCGCTTTATTCAATAAAGGTAAAGGAAAACATCGAGTTGGCCTGGTTTTTATTTTTTGATGTGGATGTTATGTAAATTTATGTACCTGATTATGCAAATTGTTCCCTCTGTTCAGATTTTTGGCAAGCCAATATGTCGCCTTCCCTAGCATGGAACATATGTGTGTGTTTGTGTCAGTGTTTGTCTTTTCAGTTTGCTTTGAGCTGAAGATACTCCAGGCCTAAAATAGTCCCTTCAACCTAAGGGGCCAATCTATGGTCCTTATCAGCCATATGGAATGATGTTACTGAAAGAAAATTCTGCTTTTCATGTTTCTACTCCGCTATTTTTATTTACTGTTTCTATAAACTCTGATTCCTAAAACTCTTTCGCTGTACAAAGTGCTTTTATAAATCTTATTTAGTTGTTATGAGGATGTTATATTTCTGTTTAAGTAAGCTGCTTATATAGTTGTTCTATTGTTCACTTCTAAGGAATGGTGGGGGGTAATATAAGGGGAAACATATTGGCTCATATTAACATCTGCTTTAATGGAATAATACTGAGGGCAAAGTGTGTGTTCCTCATATACACATCTTTAAAACATTAGAGAAATAAAGTAAGAATCTAAAGATATGAACCCTGGTGACTCAAGTACCAGTCAGCCATGCCAAATGCCCTCTCAGCGCCTCAGCCACTCAGTCAGGATGTTGCTGCTCCTGTTACCACACGAAGCACAGAAGGATGTTTTTGTAGTGGTCAATTGGCAAGAATAAAAGAATTTCAGGAGTGCCTCAGATTTGGGGGGATCCACTCCTCTAAATTTGAGTCCAAACTTAAAATGCATGTGGGGTGGGGTAGCCTCAGCCACCATTTTTAATAAGATCAGTCTCCTACCTGAAGAGTAATGCAGTGTTTTTAAATAATTTTATTCAAATTTCAACAGATAAAACAAACAATAATTTCTGCAATGTTTACATGTAATGTTTTTCCTTCTTCCTTTCCTTTCTGGATTACAATTATTGATATTCACTCTATTTGTTATGCCACGTATCGCAATAAAATGTTAATAATCTATGTTTGTTAGTTCCTGCTATATATCTCTACTTTACTTGTTACATGATATTTCATTAACTGTAAAATAATTGTTATCATGAGAAATGTATTACCCTCCATCTACCCCCAACCCAAATCTGTAACAATCTTCCACTCTTTGTTTATGTCCTCATCTGATTTCCCTTTCAGTCTTTGTGTAAGTATGTCCGCATTTCTGTTTTCCATAAAAGCTGTCCACCACTGTTCCATTGTGAGCGTAGTTTCATTTTTCCAAAGTCATGCATATTCAATATGGGCCCTCGTCACCATGTACAATATAATTCTCCAATGTCTCTTAGCTGGTGTTCCATCTAGTGCATGTGTCATATTTAACAAGTAAAATTCAGGTGTCATCCCGAATTGAATCTTCAAAATTGAATTTATTTTCAAGAGTAATGCAGTGTTTGAGGAGCATTTTACCTCCCCCTAAAGTGACTAAAAAGGCCAGACTGAAGACTTTGCAAGGAAACAATCCTCTTTCTAGCACTGATATCATGCAGCATTCCAACTGCAGTAGTGGGCTGATTTTGTGTCAAGTGTCTGGTTTTATGTCTTCCTGTTCCTTTTTGAGCTCGTTTGAATAAATACCCAGGGTTTTCACACATGTATATTTCTTCATGGAATAATTTCCTGAAGCACTTTGGGATGTGAGAATACATGGTGAAAACTGCAGAAAATTTTGCCCTCTGTGTCATTCTTCCTGAATGGTTTTCCCAAGTGTCAGAAACCCATTTGTGAGCTGGAAAGGGAGTAACAACAAATATTCTTCCCATCCCAAATCCAGGCTAAATGGACTAGACGAGCAGAAGTGTCAATTGTCTACTAGTCTCCTTTTAAATCTATTTAAGTTAGCAGCCAACCTGATCATTAATATAAGGGGGAGAGTGTATAAAATGTATATAAAGGTATATAAGGTTTATAAAAGATCAATGGCATCCAGGTTTGTAACTACAGGAAAGCAAAATGAGGGCATTGCTCCACCAAGCAAGAATTCTGTTCTCTCCCAAAATGATTTTTTTCATTCGGTCCCTGAATTTCTAGCATTGGAGTAGCTTAAAACTTCTGTTAAGCAATACAGTTTAGGCATCCAAAGAAAAGGGAAGAGGCAGAATTATCAAGGAAAAGTGAATATAGCTAATGTAAGAGTTGTAGGGGTGAAGGATGTGAAGTGTCTCAATCGTTGCAATGCTAGGCACTTAGGGGCTGAAGAAAGATTTGGAGGAAGAATTCTTATTTGAAGGTCAAAGTCCTCATTTGTAGCACTCATTGCTAAACCTCATAGTATTGTCCCCATTTCCAGGCCTATCCAGGTCCATATGAATGCATTTGTGTATGTGCAAAATGCCCTTCATTCTTTAATGGAGGGATATTAGGTGGGCAGTGAGCTCCTTGCTGATGACATGCTTACTTTCCAGTGCCCCACTGGAGAAATCATTGGTTTGCATTGAGTCTGAATGAAATCCAATCTGTGTTGAGTCTGAATGAAATCCAATCTATCTGTTTGATGATTTACCTTAGTCTGCACCTCACTCCCTCCAAATCATGTTGCGTTTCTTCTTGTAATATTCTTGTGAGGTCTCCAGTGAAGTGGGGAGATAGAGATGAGAAGTCCCTTACCGAATATCAAGCAAAAAATAAAGCATTGTAGAATATAAGGTGATTGAATGAGAGTGTCCACAGTCATGTCCTCTGACCTAAGCCATTTGTCCTAAATATTGAAATCCTGTCAACACACCAACCTTTACAGTGCTATTCTTAGACTTTACATTGTTCATTTTGCTTCTTTTCATGCCCATCTCCTATGCTGCATTTGTCAAAGGCCTTCATATTACTTGTGGGTTCACCTTGACTGGTGTGTCAAGACAAGCACAGCCAAACGGCATTTTCATGTCAGTTAGAAGTTAGGAACAAAACCGCCTTGCTTCATAACAAGGGAGAAAGAGAGAAAAATATGAAGAGGCAGAGCTGGAGAGAGAGGAGGGGGAAAGGTGGTGTGCGTGTATGTGTGTCAGGCTGGCACCAGAAATATAATTTAGTGTGCATGCATTTGAATTGATAGAAAACCTGCCTTGATTTTGTTTTTGTATTTTTAGAAAAAATCTTGGTTTCTGACAAGGTCGTAATTCATGGTGAGGGGCTGAGGCCACAGCTTGGGTTTGACGAGCCACTCCAGCCTAAACCCTTGATGGTTTTAGGTGATCCCCTAAGAGGGTAGCATGTTGCAGCTGGCAAAAAAATAAACAAACCTAAGCCCTATGCTAACAGGAATTTTTTAGATTTATGCCATGAGCCAAGGAAAAACACTGACATGTTTGTGAGCCCAGGTTTGATTTGGCCCATTCTTCGCACACAGCAATCGTTTCTTGTAGAGGAAAACACAGACAGCACAAAATCTGTAGCAGACAAGAGGAGAGCCGGCAAATGAAGCAGGCGGACAAATAGAAGCCTGGCGCTTAATTTTGCTTAGACCTCAGTATGGATATAATAAATAGGACAGAAAGAACTTGGAAAAGGTCCCTTTTTTGGAAGCAGCTCCCAGAATCCTCCAGCCAGCATGGCTACTGGCATGCTGGTTGGGGAATTCTGGGAATAGTGACCCAAAAAAGGAACCTTCCCATGCTCAATGTAGCAGGTACAGCATTATGACATGCGCAGATATATCGCTGTATGCTCTGACCATGTGAGTCATCTGCCTAAAAGCAGCACTGGAATCAGCACTTCACTTCCCTTTTCCCATGTCATTTGGGAAATGTGTGGTTTCTGATCCTACAACAAATGCTCCATATCCACTTTTTGTGCGTCCCAGACACCCATAAGTCACTCCTATCTTCCCAGTCAAATTAGTGACAATTTCCCTCAACATTTTGTTAATGATCTAATCTCAATCTCTCTCTCTCTCCCCTCACCCCATCTTTATCTCATAGTTTAAGGATACTTCAAGGATTTGCAAATGACAGACAGTCAAATAGCAGACAGTTTTCATGCTGTTGCATAAAGTATAATAGAATGGCATCTCAGTAGGGAAAGATGAGAACATTTTAGGTTTGCATTACAACGCAGGACTACTTTGTTCATATCTCCTAGCACCTAGCATGATTTGCAACCCCCCCCCCAAAATACCAAAAAAGATGTGCCCATGTGAAAAGTGTGCATGGAAACATAGGTATATTTCCAAAATATGCATGAAAGACTTCAGTCAATGGGAATAAAGATGCAAAAGTACTGCCATAAAAAACCTGAAGCCTAGATCCCAAAATATGCACATTTGAAAAATGCACATACAGATACAAATATAGGTCCATGTCAGAAAAGGGCAGTGGGGGGGGGGCAGAGAGAGAGAGATAAGGACTGCAAGCTGAAGCAGACCCATGTCACAAAGAGCTCCACAGCCATGGGGGCCAGCAGCCCTCTGGTCTCCCTTTGCAGGGTACAGCCAAACTTGACATTGTTCTTGCTGGGTTGCATTTGCTCAGACGGAAGCCATTTCTGCGCTACACTGTTATAGCATGATTATTCCACTTTCAACATCCTATGGAATCCTGGGGTTTGCAGTTTAGGGAGGGGCCAGCCGACCCCTCCCTAAACTGCAAATCCCAGGATTCCATAGGACATTGAAAGTGGACATTGAAAGGACATTGAAAGTGGAAATAATTGAAAGTGGAATAATCGTGCTACAACAGTGTAGTGCAGAAGAGTCTTAAGAGCACATTTTTTTCCTGGTGGTAGATGTGGAACCTATTGAATGATATCTTTATAAGAATTATGGTGGCCATCCTCAATATATGCAGATTACTCCAATTAAAATTCCCAGCTAATGACCTGGTCAGAACAAATTAGTTCTACCATGCCATAAAACAATTCCAGTCTCATCTGATTTTGGAAACTAGACAGTGTGGGACCTGTTTAGTGCTTGGAAGAAGACTGTAAAGTAATACTAAGGATCTCCAGGTAGGGTTAGGAAAGAATCCTGTCTGAAATGGCTGCAACTCAGGGTGGAAAAGACTGGACTAGATGAACCAATGGTCTGACTCAGTATAAAGCAGCATTCTTGGTTTCTAATTCCTAAATTTGGCACTGGAATGAGATTAGGCTATTTCCTCACTACACTGTTGTGATAATGGGGCTTCCCATTATCTTGACTTAGCTAAAGGGGGAAATTGCCCTCTTCAGGTAAACCAAGGGTTAATAAGGTATTGGGGATTAGATTACATGATAGGTCATGTGGGTCAGCATCATAGATCATGTGGTCAGCATCACAGGTCATGTGGTCAGCATCATAGGTCACAGGGTGAGAACTGACCAATCAAAAAGGAAAGAAGTGAGCATCTTCAGGATGCTTCCAGATGCTTCCAAGGAGAAGATATAAAACTTCTTGGAGGCCATGTGGCCGGGAGATAACAAAGGGATAACAACCAAGGAGCCTCCTGGAGGGGGGGTTCTGTGCCAGTAGCAGGCTGGAGGCCATAGGCCTCGCCTCCTGGCCCTTCCTTTAGAACATCTAAGCCTAGGAACAACTGTGAGTAATTAGACTAAAGTTATCTAGTCGCGTTAGGGACTTTTCTGTTATTTTGGGGGCTGGCTGATCTAAAGAATGTATCTGTGCTTTCATATCTGTTCTTTTTGTAACTAAACGTGCCTGGGAAGAGGGAGCTTCCCATGTGTGGTAATTTGCCTTGTTTATTTGCCTACCTTTAATAAATACTTTCTGTAAAAGGTCCTGTTTCTCTCCTTCCCACGCCAAGCTAGGTAGACTGGGGGGGGGAAAGGAAGATCCTTAAGCTTAGGGATGTACGTGGTTGGACAGGGTCCCGCTGTACTGTCCAAGTGTCCAGATAATTCATAATTCAGCGGGTGGTGGCAGCGAAGATGAATTAATAGCTAAAATTCATAAAAGGCTGGAAAATATGTCCCAGCAGCACATGGGATCACTTTCCAGCCTCACAACCATTATAGTGCTTTTATTCTATTTCAGCATCCTGTGGAATCCTGGGGTTTGCAGTTAAGCGAGGGGCATTTAGAATTTCCAGTCAGAAAGCTTTTTGGCCTCGGTAAAGTACAAACACCAGAATTCCCCAGGATGTTGAAAGTGGAATAATAGCACTATTACAGTGTAGTGCAGAAATGGCCTAAGTTTGACGGCTTCACTCTGCATTATGTTGGCAAATCTAAAAAAATAAAAATAAATTGATATGTAGGCATGTTATATTCTGGAGGCACAATAAGATAATTTATTGCTTTATTTAAAAAAGGCATGATTTTTAGACCCCATCATTTCAGAGAGAATTTTGAAAACAGAACTGTATTGGGGATTTTAAAAAAAAATGTATAGGGATAGGGTCCAAATGCTGACATTTTCTAACTGCATTTAAAAAAAGAGCATAAAAAGAAGTCAAGACAATGTATTGAAATAGTTTTAATTTCTGTTAGTTTCCATGACAGTTTGTAAATAGTTGTGTCTGCTGCACAGTAGAGAGAAAAAAGCTTGGTCAGTGCAATTGCTTTTTTTATATATTAAAAAAGCCAAAATTAGTCAATATTCTTCTGAACTTTAAATAGATTGAGTTTTAAAACATTTTGTTACCATACCAACGAAGCTACAGTCTTGCTGCTACCTAAAAACAACATGCAAATATAGACAGACTTATATTCTTTTTCCAGGTCTTTGTCCTTCTACAGGCTGTTACTCATCCACAGGAACAGCTAAGGCAAACTGTTGTGCATGACTTTAAATGCCCTTGCTTGCAAATCAATTGAAGCCACAGAGACTTGAGTTTTGTTTTTGTTTTTTTGAGATTTACACAGAAATATACTTGCAAGTCTCAATTTAAATTCTAAATATTATTACAAGAGAGTAAGCTTTGGCAAAACCAAAGAGACTTACTTGCTGATAACATGCATAGGACAGTTTTTCCCTGGTGTTTTTGTCCAAGGAGTGACATTTATTTTGAGGATTTGTTGCAGAGAGTGCTAATGTCTCCAATCATCTCTTGCTATAAATCTTGTATGAATCATCATTGGCAGACTGCTTATAATACATCCTGCTGATTTTTACTGGGCAGATAATTTAAAATCGTTCCTCAAGGTATTTGTTTACTTCCCATCATTCTCTCAGTACAAGACTCTAGGCAGTGTATAGGATAGATTTAAATAAAAAGCAAACAAAAATTGGAATAACAGTTAAACAATCAAATAAACTATCAGCAGGCATCCTGTTGATGTTTTAGTCAGGCATAAGTTTGCTTGCCCTCCCACCCAAATGGCAAGGCCTGATATAGAACTGGTAAAATAAGTCTACAGCTCTATTAACTCCAAGAATTTTCAACATGGCTGCCAATGTGATTTGCAAGCACAAATATGTATGTGCTTAAGGCAGATCTCTCAACCAGAGATTTCTGAGCTTGAAATCCAGGGTATAGACTCTGCATTTTCTCCTAGCCTGATCCTATAAAGGAATCAGACAGTCCCAAGGGATTCTTCCAGGTGACACTTGTTGACACTCTTTCCTGAGAAAGTCATCTTTGGACGAGAACCCACAACACATCTCTCCTCTAGCTAACAAGCAATGATAGGAAAATGTATGAATTGTATCATCTTGTAGTGCCAGAAAAAGTCTTCAAAGTGAGCTAGTAGAATTGAAGTGCCCACACCACACCAGTTGTTTCATATAAGCAATACTCAACCAATTAGCCAAATTGTAAACTGTAGCCAACAGGATCTAACATTAGATAGCATGATGTAGGCAAAAAGTTCTGTTGTCAGCCAAACAGGCCATGGCTTGGCTCCAAAAATGGTGAATGGAAATTCTCATGCTACATGCTACATAGAGGTGGCCAGGTAAGGAGCAGAAATAGCAAAGAGAGTTTAGTTAACGCAAGTGCCATCTTAAATAATGTAGCACAGCCCTGAATGATACCAGTATGAAATGCACCCTTGCATGGCCTTTGGCCATGGTCATAACCACTCCTGTTATAAGGCCAGGGGACTGCACTTTTGCATGCAACAATGCTTTTTTGTTGTGGCCTAACATCCGTACTCATTTCACAGTCATGCAAATAGAATTCTGCAAGTGTGACCATTGCATGTGCGGTTTCACATTCTGGGATAAGGCATAAGTTTTTGCTGGTGTCTCTTGTGTTTCATGTGATTTACTGGATCACAGAGACAGCAAGCACATTTGTAGATATTCAGTTGGTTCCATAGAGTTGGTGTTCAGCAGAAGAAGGATTATAGCCCAGCCATGACTTAAGGATGTAGGTATAGATTTATACTGTGAGAGCATGGTGTACAGCTGTTATATTTAAAAAGCACTGAACTAAAAACAGTTTAAGAGCATTTAAAACAATAAATGAAAAAGAGGTACAGCACCTGCCATTAAAAGACCTTTTCTCAGCAACCAGTTAATGGCTAAAAGCCTATCTGACTAAATCTGACCTGCTGGCAGAAGGAGAGCCGAGAGGGTGCCAACCCAGTCTTCCATGTGAGGGTGTCCACATTCTGGGAGAAGCCATCAAGATGGCCTTTGTTCATGTCCTTACCATATATGCCTATAAAGGTGATGGAACAAATAGAAATTCTTCCCCCTGAGATCTCAAAACTCAGTGAGGCTTGTGAGGGAGCTGCAGTGTTTCAGATAATCTGAATCATAAACTCTTTCCTCAGGTTATCGGATCCTGGTGGCATCCTGTGGAGATTCCAGTAGATCCTCTCTTGGGAAGGGTACGATAGGAGTGCTTCCCTCACACTGACTGCCTGCAGGAATGGAGAAGGCACAATGGCCACACCTCTTCCTCCCACAGTGCAGTGAGGCATTGTTCAAGGTTGTGCTGGGGCAGGAAGCATGGCCATTGTGATCAAGTAGGTGCAGGAAGGCAGCGGGAGGGTTAAGCGATCATTGGTCATTAACAGTAAAGCCCATCAATGATTTGTGGTATGATTGCGCTGCCTGAGGATGGGAGAATGATGGGACATGGATGACATCATGCGTAAGCATCATCCAGGTCCCATCCTTCTCCCATTCCCGATGCAGGATGATGATGTCCTGCAGAAAGGGCCTAAGATGTATAAGGCTGTACAGGTCATGACCAGCACTTTGATTTGTGCCTGGAAATGCACTTGTTTTGGTACATCAACTTGTTTTAACAGGGCTAGGGAATGCTAGGGCCCTTTCTGCACAAGGTGAGTGAATCGCTCTGTGCCGTTACTTACCAGCTCTTCTTGGGTCCGAAGTAACGCACACTGTCCCTTGAGCCCTTCCGCAGGGCTCCTCCATTGGTGCAGGGCAAACCGGAGCAGTGCGAGGTCTGTAGATCCGCACAGCTCCGGCTCAAAATGGCAGCTTCCAGATCAAAATGGTGTCTTCCGATGTCTTCATGGGAGTGGACCAACCACTGACGCTGGCCACACCCACAGCCCGCCCTCCGCTGATCGCAGCCTCACATTTGTGCGAGCCTGCACTTCTGCACAGGTAAGTAGGAACACAATGGCACGTTCCAGAAAATGTAAAGACCTGTTTTTTCTGGTCTTTACTTAGTGCAATTGAGGACTACTGGGGGGTGGGTTGGATTGGACTAAGGTGTGGAACTAAGTTAAATAGTCTGCACCTAGTCCGATCCAAGGTGTGGGCGACCTCCGTGCCAGGACCCCTTGGGCCGTTTTAACTGCCTTGTGTGGAAAGGGCCTAGGAGTACATGTTACAGACTACACAACTATTCACTCCATGACTGAAACAAGCAATTTATATGACATAAAGAAATACACTTGCACAAAGATTATATAGTATTGAACTTTATTGTATGTCCTGGTTTATTTATCTTGCAAAATTTTCCTTGACCTGAGCCTGAGGACCTTTCCACCCTATACTGTTATAATGCTATTATTCCACTTCCAACATCCCTATGGAATCCTAGGGTTTGTAGTTTAAGGAACAGCATTTAGAATTCTCAGCCAGAGAGCTCTTTGGTCTCAATAAACTTACAAACTTCAGAATTCCACATAGCACTGTAACAGTGTAATGCAGAAAGGTCCCTAATGTGACTTAAATAGCATACACATTTATTGTCACAACTGAGAGTGATAAACCAAACATACCAGTTGTGCAACAAAATCTTGCTCTGAGCAACAAATTTGATGCAAAATAAGAGTTGAACAGAACTACGGATAATCTACGTTTATCCTTGTTGTAGAACCCATTTGGTCACAGGCAGTTCATATGAATGTGGGTGAAAGAAAGAGATTAGGTGTTTCTTTGGGTGTCTTAGCTGGACCCAGCTCTAGGTGTTAATTAGATCTTCATATTACCATTTTCACATGTTCAGATTCAGGCAGAGGAATTCCTGTTGGAATATAACAATAATTTCAGGCGATTAGCTTCTTCAATTGCAGCATAGTGAGAAGGAATATTAATCAGTGGAAAAATAAATAAAAAAACATGGCTAATGCTGTAATATTTCATTAAAGGATTAGCATCAAACCACAGGAAAGACTTTTGATGGTTTGCTAGTGTCTGTGGTCTGACTGAACTAAACATTTTACGCTAGTAAGTTCCCAGATGTGGAATCATCTGACTCCAAATGGTTCTTTTCTTTCAAAATGGCACTGCTTCCAGTAGAAGCATTGGGCAAAATGTTAAAGGATACCCCCATTCCCGTGTTGTTTCATGCATTTTAAAGGATAGGCAGAAACATTTATCCCTTTGATGAACAGGGTGGAACTGCCTATGTTGTTAGAAGATCCTTATGTGGTTTCATGCAAGTGCAGCAAGGGCATTTCACAACCTAGATAACATAATGAGAGATGTAAAATCCAAATTTTCAGCTATTTCCATTAGTGAAGACTAAAATATTGCATTTCTGCTCAGCTTTGTGTCTGATTTCTGAAGAACAATTAGAGTTATCATATATATTGAGGGGCAGGGACAGTGTTGTCCATTCTGTAGTGACCCAGCTCTTCTTGGAGTACAATTTCCATCATCCTGACCTTGACCATAGGTCATGCTGGTTGGAGCTTAGGGGACTTAGGATCCAGCAAAAGCTGAAGAGCAACAATGTTGTCTAGAGGATCTGTGATATAGTCATTCTGTTCAAGAATTTTATCTGCAGTAACTAGAAGGGCTGGATTTTTTGTCCAGGAGAACTTTACTTAAGAATAACAGGGAGAGCTCCAGAACGGGGAAGACTGGCTTGGTGCAGTCACATTTGACAGATCCCACGAGAGTGGAGTGGTAAATTCAATCTAGTTTTAGTCCAAACTTATAAAAAACTATCCATGGTGTGGATGTCCTTTTGAAGTCACACTTCAGTACCTTTCAAGCTTGTTCTTAAGTCTCAAACAGATTCACTGCACCATTGAGAAAAAAAGCCTACCAGTGGCCACTGATATCTCAAAACAGCTGGGCATTAATCCCAGACCAATATCTTTCACTACTGACTTGTTTCTAATCATTGCAAGTATATGCAAAGCAGCTGCTCACCCACAGAATTTCCTTCTCAGATGTCCTCCTGAAAATATGGATGCTCAGTGCATGGAGCCTGCACTAGGCTGTAGAGCCAGTAGTGTGGCTCCACTTTCCAGTAAATATGCAGAGGCCTCTTTGTCTGATCAATGCATGAAGGGAGCTATTGTCTAAAGAAGATAGAGGTTCAGGCTTTCTAATTTTGATGTATACCTCACAAACTGGGAAAATATAAACTAGCTTGGGCTTGCCTTGCCAAATACCCATAATGAAAATATGCCAACTGGAAATCTTTATGTTTAATAATATCCATCTCTTTAGAGCCAACCAAATGGAGGAATTGTTCCCCATATATTATTTTTGACTTGATGCTGCCCTTTTCAACTGTGCATTTTTTAAAATCCTTTTGCATATATTAAAGTGTGACTTTCAAGCTTTTTCGACTAAAAATAACCAGCCTGGAGGAACAAAGGGAATACTTCAAAGTTTCCCCTTCAGTAGGAAGTGCTTTCAAGCAGAAAAGGAGGGAAACCATATAGAGCAGTGAATGGTACTATTGTCATTCAACTCATCCTCTGCAGAGACTTAAAAACAATTGCAGAAGAGAAAGGGCAGATTATCTGCAGGAAGAGGAAGACACACATTCTTGCAAAATACTCACTGGGTTTTGGACCTTTATCTGACAAATGGATGGTCAGATTGCTTGTTCAGCACATCAGAACAATAAGAGCTATAAATGTTGTTGCTTAAGTGAGGTTGGTTTCTGAGGAGCCTTTGCAATCCATCTGTCGGTCTATCTATCTATCTATCTATCTATCTATCTATCTATCTATCTATCTATCTATCTATCTATCTATCCATCCATTCATCCATCTATCCTACTTCAAGCAAAAAGCTGGATAGCTAGCTGATTGGATGTTTCTTTTTATAAGAAGGCCAAGGTTTTCTTCAGGTCAACCATGATTTAGCTTATTCATTCATGCATTACGGCAAAGAAACAAAACAGCTACCAGATAATACAGTTGACGTGGAAGTAGCAATCAGGCAGTGTACTGTAAATCACAGAATTAGGAATCTGTTTCATTCTTATTTTGCAGCAAACAATAACTCTATTCAGGACTTCCTCCAAACATGAGGGGATAAACTACATGAGAGTGGTGGGGCTGCCTACTCTGGGCCTCACCTCTCCATCTCTTTGCATGCTCTCTTTGCCCTCTCCACTCCAGACTATGTGCATTCAGCACAGAAATCAGAAGGGAGACTCTAAGTGCAATGAGATGAATGCGTTTAGGACAGGTTTGGGTAACACAAAAGCACTTGTGCCCCCTACAGTCCAGTTTTGAGGCCATGGTCCCTTGTCACCACCCATAGCACCAGATTTGTGTGTGCTTTTCTTCTGATCTTCCTTTCCTATTGTTTCAGGAGGAAACTCGTCTGTCTAACCTGCAGTCTTGCATAGCTCTATGGGGCAGAATAGAAAGGAATATTCAACCATCACTCTCCTGCACCACAGAAAGCCAACACTATGGCAGGAGTGTGGCACTATGGCAGGATTTGCTGGCTGCTGCCCAATTTCAGTGGTGGTCATAGAAGTAGCATGGAACCAAATGGCTGACACAGTTTCCATTTGTTTCCGGGCTGTCCAGCGAGGTCTTTCACTCAAAGGAAGTCATCTACCCCAGCTTAGAATTCACCCTCAGACCTTTGTACCGAGCATTGGAAGGGTGAAAGTAGTGCTGGCACATTTACAGATGTCACATCTGCAGTTTGTGTATGTATCTTGTCCTCACCCCCCCACTCCCTTTGAATCTGCACATGTTCAGTCAAATGCCTTAAAAGGCCCACTGACATATTTGCGTCATCTTTATTACAGGATGGGTAGAATCTCTTTTCACGTTATTACATTCTGTGTTCTGAATCCTTTCGAAATATGATTTGCCATTTTTGACAGAGACCAATAAAGACAATTATTGTTGCTTTTAAACTGAGACAGTCTTAAGGAACCTGGGCCTTACACTCAATAGATCTGATGGCAGTGAAGACACACTTCTGTATGCAAACACAGTATATGAACCAATGGTAACTGATATAGCTTCCAGCAATTGCTGGAATTCTATTGGCTACAAATTGTCAGCCATTCTGTGGGAGTTTTTGCATCTATGTATATATCCATGATGCCATATTCAAGGCTCATATGCACAGATGCCCAAGGATGTTTAGGAATGGTTCAAAATGCACACAAAAAGTACAGTTTGAAGCAAGCTTGGGTATCCCGTCCGAAAGTCAAACTTCTGATCTAAATGTGCATTCTTGTTGCCAGAGATGAGGTTTTTAAAAAGCCCAGTTTTAGAACAAAATGCTCTTTTGAATCTCTCTTGCCAAATTCCAGATTCGTGATTCACATGAAACTGAGTAAGAGTCTCAATGATGGAAGGACATGTAAGCCATGCATATAGGAGCTGTTTCTCAACATCCAGACTGAAGTTTTTTTGTTGTTGTTTTAATTATTATTTGCCCTAATGAACAACAGGGATAGGTGAAGATTTCATATCAGCTATTTTTATGAAGTAAGAGTTTAATGTGAGAGGACCTAATACTGACAGGTTCATCCACTCATACCAAGTGCTTTAATGTGACAATTCTTAAAAGTGTATGGGTTTGAACAGCTGTCTATTCTTCAGATCTTTCAGTGCTGAATTAAGATTGCCACCTCTTCCCCCCCCCTGAAAGGCTTCTCATCTTAATACCTTCATGGTAGAGAGGTATACCATTGTCCTTTCTATGCTGGACTGCTATAACTATTGAATTTAACCAGTGCAATGGGGGAGAACTCTGTTTCAGATTGTATTTACCAAAATTGGCAAATTTCTTCATAGGCATGACAGTTAGAACTTGAGGTTTTTTTAAAAAAATCCAGTTGCGTGGAAAAGCAAAGTTGATAGAATAGCATGCTTGGTGCTACACATAATGTAGGATGTGCTTCGGGAAACTTTCCTCCCAGGGATGCAACACCCAGATTCATCATGGAACCCAGCAGTGTAGACTTCATGGCATACAATGACCCCAGGTTTGTACACTCTTCAAATGTTTACTGGTGGGCAGGTCAATGCAGATGGAATCACTACCCCACTGCTGGCTTACAGAGGTGTGAAGCACTCAAATGCTGAACTCTCTCACTCTCCATTCAGAGTGGTTTGAATTGGAAAAAAATGGGCATGTGTTGTCTTCAGAAGTGACTCTTGTAAGAGTGAGGAGGAGAAAACAAACAACCAAACTGCCAAATAAGTCAAATGAAAAGATAAATGTGTGGTGCTTTACACCTGATCTTCACAGATCATGGGAAAAGCTAATAAAAATAATCTGGAGGAGTGGAGTAGGCAGCACTTGCTAGGGATGCACAGATGGATGATGGACTTTTTGGAGATTATTCCGTGTAATGAGTTCAAGAATACATTCCCCTTTTCACTGCCTAAAGAGGTACAGCTCATTTGAACATCCTGAGAGATGGTGCAAGCCAAGGCATTCTACTGTTTGTGCGAACCAGGATAATGTGTATATCCTCAACAGAAAAATTGAGGTTCTTGTTTTATCTTGGTCCTGTGTTTTCTAGAGATCTGTAATATGTTGCTCCTTGCTTCATACTTCCTTTTGCCTTTTTGGCTTTCTGGTTTTCACATCACCCTTTTCTTGTTTGGCCTCTGATTTCCTTGCTACCACTAAACGTGGTTGAACCAGGTCTGAAAGTTGCCATTTTGACTTATCTATTGTGAACTGAGCCAGTAGAAACAGTTCTTCACATTTGCTAAGAAGTTAGGTACTTTATTACAGTACTTCATTACAGTAAATCATGTACTTTTAATCTGAGGTGGAAAACATTCACGAATTCAGTGGGTTTCATGGTATCCATAGAATATAGAGATTTTTTTTTTCTTGCTACCAGATGCATAATCTTGTTCTTTCAAAGAAGTCATATTGGAAAATGCCACACTCCAACTTTTGGAGGTGCAAAAATCATAGCATGTTCTCAATTTAATAGTTTTTTTCTCTGAATCCCACCTGCATTCTCATCTTCAGAACTGAAAAACCATATTCCTTCTTCTTGTCACATTTTGTTCAGGAGCAGGCTGGGCTTCCCATAGATTGGTTTCATGCCTGATTTTCTACAAAAACTACCTGTCTACCTCTTTGCTGAATCTTCATCCAGGCTACAGTGCATTGTTACCCTGATTTCTGGGGTCCCGTGAGGGACACCTCAATGTGCTCCATATAATGGGGAATGGGAATTAGCTAGAACACAAGCTATAGCAATGCAAGAGGCAGGGCAACCTAGCAAGATCTTGGGCCCAATGTTTACGGGGTCAGGCCGCGTCAACAAGCAAACAGAAGTAAATAATTATTTTCTTTATTGTGAAATACAGTCAAAGCGTATGTATGCAACCACTCACATAGACCTAGTGAAAGAAAGGTAGGAGTTTGATAGGGGATTTTAAGAGGGATTTTTCAGGGAGAATACTACACCTGATCCTGTAGTCCAGGTAGTCAGAAGAGAAGTCAGTTGGAGTGGAGATTCTCAGCACGTGGAAGCTGAGGGGAAGGCTCGGTGAACAGAGTGGCAATAAGGCGAGATGGAAGCCAAGAGCAATCCCAAGAAGTGCTCAAAATCAGGGGGTCTTGTAGGGGAAAATGTGCCTGTAGGCTAGTCTGTTCCTGGGGAAAACAATGGGTTTTGGGCTGGAGACAAAGCCTCCAAAAGGTCAGTATTTAGCATGATTGAATTATGACAGAGTTGTCAATTGCGCAGACGGTATGCAAATGAGGAGTGCTTGACAGTTGGATATTCGGCTCATCAAGCTGCCTGCTCAGGGCAGGGGATCTTTTGTACGCTGTGTGCATACATAATGCGGTTTTAAAGTGTACTTTCCTGGAGGTCTTCTGAAGCTGCGTTCTGGCAATTACTGGCCTGCCTGGATTTATTTTGTATTGTTCAGCTATTTTTGGCCATGCCTGTGTGCGTGCTTGTCTGGGGGCCTCGCAAGCATGTGGAGAGGAACGGTTTGGGACGATCAATTTCTTGATATCAAATGATATCTAATAGACCACAGACCCGGACTAGAAAGTACAGTAACAGCATCACGATGAAATGTAATAGGCTAAAAAACAGACACACATTTTGAAAAAAAATGAATGGCTAAAAATACATACAGTTGAGAAATTGTGTACAAAAATGCATGCATTAGGAAAAATGTTTATGTTAGGAAAATATATACTGGGCTGGAAAATGTGTACTAATTTCCACACTTTATGTATTGGGAGCTGAGCCATAAAACTCCTCCAGCACTACATTTTAAGTGAGTTGATTCTCTTTCTGTCAGTTTTTTCTCTATCTGGCTTTCACAGCCTCACAAATCCTATATAGAAAAGTCAGAGACACAGAGACACACATGAATGCAGAGTTCCTGTAATCCCATCTCTTTAAAAAGAAGCTGTTATGTGATTCAAGGGTCTTAAACATGGTCATAATAATAGAATGAATGCTGATAATTGAAGAATCATAAAATTAATGGTTAATCTACCAGAAATTCTCGAAGCATTTGGGTAATATTTATTTAACTATGATGACCTTCTACAATCCTCACAGGAGTTTTCTCCAACAGCTATTATTCCTGACAGTGCTCCATGCAACAACAAGTTGCTTTTGACCTCCTCACACCTGGCAAACAGGCTTAAGCATTCTATCCCTGACCCTTCCCACATGCAGCTAACACTGAAGCAATTATCAGCAATTTATTGACTTTATTTTTGTTAGCAGTGAATTATGCAAATAGCAGGGGCAGAGTGTCTCTTGCCTTTGCTAGGTTTCAGGGGTGGTAGTGCAGCTGACAGAGACAGGGTAGCTCCCACACATGGGCGCCTGTGGAGGTCTGGATGTATTAGGGAGTGTGTTTTGTCAAGTGACCTCATTTGGAAATGGTTAGTGGAAAGCACAGTCACAGATCCATAGGTTTCAATGGTTTGAAAAGGCAAATCTGTTTAATCTACAGCAACCTCCTGTATATAATGCAAACCATAAAGTCTTATCCAAGCATTCGTGCATGCATTTAAAATATATGCTGGGTCGTGTACAATGTTTAGACAATAATCAGTAGCACAGGAGTTAGGAACAGAATGGCAGGCATTGTGAAGAAAGAAATAGCTAAAAGAGGCTATAATGTGCTTATCAGTACTCTGTGTGCACACTCCTTGCTTGGGGAGAAGGCAATTAGGGAAGCTGCCTTATACTGCCTCAGTATAGTCTATGCTGGCACCAGCTTTTCAGGCTTTCAGAGAAGACTTCTTTTTTAGCTTCACAAGAAGATGCCAGGCACTGAATATGACACCTTCCATCTGCAAAGCACAGCTTGAAAAATTTATATCTTTGGGCTATATGTGATCTTTTGACTTTATGTGTCCCTGCTCATTGGGCCATGCTATGCTATAATGCCAAGGGTGGCCAGAGGTTTCCAGGTGAGTGGTGTGGTAAAACTACCATGGTAGATTTTCCAAGGTATTGAATCAGGGTTCAGCATTTTGGATACATCATTCAAGTTGGAATAAATTCCAGAACAGATTTACTGCACCACTATAATGAAAGTTTCTGCCCCTGTATAATGCAATAATATGACATGTTACTTGGTCATACATGCTGGCAGCTCTGGGAGTTATAGACACCCCCCCAAAAAAAGTTCAGTTTCTCAAGTTGTGATGCACAGTATGTACTCTAAAGAGAGGAATGTCTTTCCTCCTCTCTTTCCATGTTTCACTTCCTGGATCTTCCTACCTATCCATCTATCTTCAAGTGCCCCACCTTCAAAGTGCGTGTGTGTGTGGGGGGGTCCCTCTGTGTAATGATAAGAGTATATTGATTTGCCATTTTTTCTTTCTCCCACATTTAAGTTTTTAAACTCATGTTGCTTCCATCCTGATATGATGGAATTTAAAAATGTGGATAAACTCTTAATCAAACCCATAAAGAAATGAAATGCTCAGTCACCTGGACCAGGTAAAGTCAGTAGATGCAGCTGTTCCCAAGAAGGATAAAACCATGTTGTACCTGCCTGTTGCTAGAGAGGAGAAGCATATCAGAGAAAAGGTAGTGACAGCCCTAATTTAGCAATACAAGCATAATTAAATACCTAAGGATTCACACCAGATTTTTGAGAGATAAATACCCAGATCCCTCAATCTGGATGTATGGCTGTCAGCTTCAGTTTCTCCCACATTCAAACTTTCTTTAAAAAAAAAATGGAAATCCTTACCACCCCAGCTAAGAAGATGTTTGCAAGCAAACAGAAATGGCACACAGATTTAAACCAAACCAAAGCAAGCCCATCCCTTCTGCTGGTGACTGGGAATATCCACTTAAGTGAAGTCTGTTTGGTGCAGTCACTGTCATGTATTAAACAGCTGTCCAAGTCTGCTCCATTTACTAGTACCTCTTTTATACTACACAGTTATAGCGCTATGATTTCACTTCAAATGGCAGTGGCAACATCCTATATGCATTTTAGGGAACTCAGAATTCTCAACCAGAGAACTCTGGTACCTCACCAGACTACAAACTCCAGGATTCCAAAGGATTCTGCCATGGGAGTTAAAGTGGAAACTTATTGCTATAATTGTGTGGTGTGAAAGGATTCCAGGACCTTACCAAACCTGTGGCTTTGAATTCTATGTAGGTTAGTTGGATTTTTTTTAAAAAAAAAACAACTCTGCTGTTTTGCATTATTCATTTCAGGATTTTTGTTTTATTGTTTAAAATTTTAGCTGCATTTTTAACAGGCTTTCTTGAATATGTTTTGCAATGTTGGATGCAGAACAGTGCAACTATTCTTGCAAAAGCAACTATGTACCTCAGGGGGGCAGTAGAAATAGAAATCAGTAGTTATGGTTTCCCTGTATGTTTCCTCTTTTTCTTGACAGATCTATTGCTTCCTTGAGTACAGGCACATAATTTCAGGTCAGACTTAACATCAATTCACTTCTCCTCTTCTTGAAGACTTTATGTTAGTCATGATGTCACAGCCAGCAAACCACATCCTTCTTTATCCAAGGTATACTTTCCTTAATAAATATTTTAGCTTTCCCTTAAGATGATATTGATTCCAAGCAGCAAGTTTTCATATAATACTAAGGAAAAAGTGGGGTAGAAATTGTCTAATAAATAAGATTAACAAATACAAACTATGCTGTGTTCTCTCTCTCTCTCTCTCTGTTATTTGAAAACCAGTCAACCTAGCTCTGTTTATAAGAGCTACATCTCATCCCATGGGAACCATTCTGAGGTTCTCCATGGTGCAGGGTCAACCAAGAGCAGTTCCTATATTGTGACAATACAGGTCTGGAAAACAAGGAAGGGACATGCCTAGAGACTTTTTTCCACAAGTGTCTATGATCCCAATGTCTAGAAATGCACTCTATTTTAATCACTGAACATAAATCCAGATTAATCGAATGGAGTCTGAAATAGTCCTGGCCAAAAGTGAGTCATTCTGGCAATGTTGGGCCACTTATCTCTGATTCTTTGCTTCTTTCAAACAAGGAACCAAGGAAGGCAAAAAGTGGAAATGGGTAAATTTATGTTGACTCTTTGCATATAAAATGACCTGTTTGTGAGGGACCAGATGCTATAGGTGTAATATTGTTCCTAAGCCCTTGCACAAAAAATGCAACCCAGACAGTGTCTACAGGGGATTAGTGGTGGAGGCGTGTATTCTCTCTCTCTCTCTCTATTTCCTTCTCTCCCCTTGGTCCACCATTTGGTTTCATGCCTGATTCTTTGCAGGGTTGAATGAAGAAAGGTGAATGAAACTACACTTGGAAACAGTTAGCAGTCATTTTTGGACCAGACTGACTGCAAGTGAATAACTAAATGACTGGCGGGGAAAATGCCACTGCAGTTGTAGGAATGTTTGTTTGCAATCTCTAGCATGTGACAACAATACAGATGTCTGTGGCAACAGGAAGGAAGGAGGGAAGGAAGGAAGGAAGTTAAAAAAAAATTGTGACCCCTACTGAAAGGGATACAATCCAATGCTATATATTGTGAATAACTGATTAGCAATCACTTTTACCATCTATTGTCATCATCAGTGGAGAATACCCTAATTTCTCTTTAAGCTTAAGACTGTGTTACTGTCACTGCATTTGATACTGACAGATGTTTCCTGTACTGATTTTATTTCAGGGCACTTGATAGAGTTCATCAAATCGGAGAGGCAACCTGAGGACTGCCTCACCCCACCACTGTCCCAGCCTGGAAGCTAGAGCAGGCAATGAGTGAGATCCAGCTCCTTTCCTCTCCCTCCCTCTCATTAGTGTTTTCTTCATAAGAAACTGTTGGAGACATATTGATTTTTTTTTTTTCTTGAAAGGAACATACCCTTTTTGATCTCCATATTGTCTCAAGTTGGTCCAGAACATTTGACACCAACCTAGTCTGCTCCAGATTTGAACTGGGTTGATCCAATCTGATTTGAATCCAATAGTAAGCAGTCCAAATCCGCCTGATTTGGTTCAGAGGTAGTGGGGGGGTTTCTGGGGTGGGGTGTGGGGGGAGAAAATGTCATAGATTAACATTTACTAGTTGCACTTAAAGAGCATTTTAGAGGCATTTGGAGAAGAATTCTTCAAATTTTATGCCATTATTTTATCAATGCTAGTGTTTTGTTGTTACTGTTACTTTTTTTTTTTTGCCATCAAGCCAACTTTGCCATCAAGTCCACTATGAAAAGGAGACCTCCAAAATCCCTGATCATCAGCTGCTCTGCTCAGGTCTTGACAACTCAAGGCTATGGCTTCCTTCAATTGAATCAATCCACCTGTAGTGCTGTTTCCCTCTTTTCCTACTGCCTCCTGCTCTACCAATCATCATTATCTTTGCCAATGAGCCATATCATTTCTTGATATATCCAAAGTATGACAACCTCAGTTTAACCATTTTTGCTTCCAGTGAGAATTCTGTCTTGATTTTGCTCTAATATCCGTTTGTGTTTTTCGCAGTCCATGGTAGCCACAGAACTCTCCTTTAGTACAACTTATCAAATGAGTTGATTGTCTTCCTGTCAGCTATCCTAGTGTTCCCCAGCCACAACTGGAAAGAAGTAGTAATGAGTAATATATAATAAGTTGCAAAATATTATTTTGGGTTATTTTAATAATACTGAATTACCGGGAGGGGGGCTTTGTCACAAGATACATAATAGGTTTCTGTTAAAAATAACCTTTCTAGTTCTGTTTTGACCTAAATTGGTCTGCACTTGCATAGAGAGAATTAACATAAGCTGTCTTTGGAAATGTAAGGTCCATAAGGTAGAAGACAGGCCAGGAGTATTTATTAAGCTGGTTATTTATTTTTTTAAAGGAGTGTACGTTTTTATAATTTTATATGTTTTTAATATTTTAATTGTTTTAAATGTTTTTACTTTTTTAAAAAAACTTTTTGGGAAACCATCTTAGGTTCCACTCTGGAAGAAAAGGTGGCATATAAATATAATAAATAAATAAATAAATAAATTGCTTGCATCACCAAGACAGATGATATGGAAACAGAACATGCCAAAACATTTTGGTGCTTGAAATTAAGGACAAGACGGCATCTTTCTTGCCCTCCCTGATTCCTTGCAGAAGAAATTGATCAGGGTGATTATTGAATCTAGTGACAGAACAACCTTCTCCTCTGAAGCTACTTTGTTCTGCCTACTCGGAATTTGCATTCCTTATCAATGAATAGGCCTAATTAGGCCCTTATCACATGATGTCCCAATTATGTGACACCCTGATCCCATCCCGGCATTGCCAGGATGGGATCAGGACCTGAATTTTCCCCACCACACCAGTTGGCTGTCAGAAGACAGGTAGCATTCGGGACATGCTCCTTCCTTCCACAATACAGTCAGCCTCATCCTGCACTATACTGCGGAAGGAAGCACTTGATAGCACTTCCACCCTTCCCACACACCCACACCTGATGGGATCATCACAGGAAAGGGGACATTACTAGATTTTTCCCCAGTAATGGTATATAGTGTGATCACAACAGCTGGGAACATGACAGCAGTGGGACTTCAATGGCATCATGCAATGCCACGTATCCTGGACTAGCAGCAACACATTGCCATGCTGGGATGGTGAAGTTGTGTAGTAAGGGCCTTTCTTGGGGTGGGAAATGTAGATTCACTACATCATGCAACACTGACTAATAGTTAAACATTAATACAGGCTCATTTTCCTTCCAGTTTCTATTTGGTGCTTTGATTGAGATGTCAGATTTTAAAAGCGTCTCCTCCCCCCTCCTTTAGAAGTAAATTAAATACACACAAGCACTAAGAAAGGATAGCTTTGCCTTGAGGTAGAATGACTGCCCTTCTTGCCAAATATAACGTTTGCTTTTTTTTCGCCCTAGGCTTGGCATTATTCTACCCATGAATATATAAATTTGAATGCATAATGGTTATTGCATGTCAGGCCAGTGGGCATTTGGCTTGCACCCCTGCGTTTCCCAATTCGTAGAGACGTGAGATGTAAGACATGAGATCTGAGACAGTGTGGAAAGTGGTACTGGCTTGAGTGGCCTTGGAACAAAACTAATGCCCCTCCCAAGTTAGGCCAGTATTTTAAGAAAATCAGCTAAGAAATGTTTTCCTTGCTCTTTTTCCATGTTTACTGGGATACACAACATTGTTACACTCGATTGCATCAGAAAACATGGAAACGGTTCTACAAATTGATCTGACCACAAGATCTCAGAGGAATTTTGCTCTTTTGTCTCCAAGGAGTTTGCAAGCATAAACAATCTGAAATAAACACAAGATTACACTAAGTAATGCCTGTGCTCCCATGGACACATTTTCAATTTAGCATGTACTAACTTTACTTTAAATTGGCAGATATTTTAAGATTATCCCTCTCCTCATAAGTAGCCTGTGTTCTACAGCCTAAAATAATATATATATATATGCATGCATCTAGATATATATACTCCTGTGTGTGTGTGTGTATGTGTGTGTGTGTGTGTGTTAGCATTATTACCATAATTGTGAGACTGGATTCCAAAACTTGACAATTGTCTCAGACAGGTGACGGCCCTAGCTGTGTTTAGTTGGATTTCTGGCCCTGGTTGAACCCAAGCAGCTTTCATTAGTAAGACAGGCCACATATGAAAAACTGTCATAAGCTGAGATACAGTGCACATAAGACATGGGAGTCAATCGGGTGATGGATTTCATCCTTTTCATCAGGAATGACTGGCATATTCTCTGTAGCTCAGATGACCACAGGCTGATACAGCAGTCAAACAATACACTGCTCAAGAGAAACCTAGGCTTCTCATAGACTAGTATCTGCAGTATGACCGGTCTGCCCTTTTGCTGAATCTTTCACCAGGCTACCAGATATCACAATGCATGTGCATTTTAGAGAAACAACAGTCGCCAAATCTCCAGTTACTAACATCAGTAAGTATTTATTTCCTCTTCACTGACACAAGGTGATGCAAAGGCCGAGATGCTGCTAATACTATGTTGTTGTTGTTTTTGTTGTATGCATGCCTTCAAGTTATTTCTTAATGGTGACCCTAAGGCAAACCTATCATGGGTTTTTTCTTGGCAAGATTTGTTCAGAGATAGTTTGCCTTTGCATTTCTTTGAGGCTGAGATAGTGTGATTGGCCCAAGGTCACCCAGTAGGTTTCCATAGCCAAGCAGGGATTCAGACCCTGGTCTCCAGAGTCCTAGTCCATTACTCAAACCACTACATCACACTTGCTCTTATAACCATAGGCCCATTGACTCATGATGTTTACACAAATATTGACTCATTTTTTAACAATTTAATCAAAAGATGTAAAAGTAGGATTTGAACTTCATTGTGTCTTGCAGAAGATGGAGCAAAACTGATTTCTGTTTTTCAAGTGAGCAGGACAAAAAACAGTGGGTAGAAATTTTAGGGAAGCAGATTACAGATAACATTAGAAGAGCTGTTCAATACTGTTCACAAGTTTCTCCAGAAGCTGATGGGCCTTTTTCAATGAAGGCATTTGTGCAGAGGCTGTAAATTAATCTGTTCTTGTTATCTTGCACTGTGCATCCTGCACTGAGCAGAGTGTTGGGCTAGATGATCCTTTCCAACTTTGAAATTCATTATTTTGTAGTGGAATGGTAACTGAAATGAGGAAGGGGAGAGAGAGAAAATGAAGTGGTAAATTGTTTACTATGGTATCTGCACAGTCTTTGGACAAAAGCAGATTTGATGCTGCCTGGTGCCACATTTTTGCCACCTGCTATGTAGGCAAAATGGCCTGTTTTCCTTTTGATGACTACTCTCTCAAAGAATGTCACCAAAGGCTCATGCTTTCTTACCATGATCCTTAAAAAGCATTATCTACTGATGCACAAACCAATTGGGAGAAACAAACCATTAAGCTGATTAGACAACCAAAAGCCATCATGAAAACTGAGCCTTAATTTTAGCTCATTTGAACAAGAAGCTAACAGCATTAATCTCATCCACAACAGCATAGCAAAAAACATAAATCAAACAAAAGAAAACAAGAAAATTATTTTCTGCTAGTTTTCCCCTAAACTTCATCAACCTACCCCACTCAACATCTACTTACTTTAGCTTCTTTTGATAAGCTTCTTGATCCTTAGGATCAAGGCATAAAAATAACACCAAAATAAGAAGATGAAGGCTACCATCTCTAAGGAGTGAACCCTACAGTTGAGCTTCCCCCACAGGAAAGTAACAAATGAACTGACATATTTGCATCAGTAGCATCCCAGATACAGTAATAACACTGAACCAACAAGGTCTTCTGATTATACTGTTTTAACAATAGGTGTCACTTTATTTGATCAGTCCATGAGTCCATCTAATCTGGTAGTCTTCTTTCAACAGTGATTGACCATGTGTTACAGGAAGGTCATATGCAGAACATTTGTTTGTCCACCCAGAACCTAGGGATGTGTCATTTTTTTCTGTATCTGTAGGCATCACTAGACTTTCCTTCCTTCCTTCCTTCCTTCCTTCCTTCCTTCCTTCCTTCCTTCCTTCCTTCCTTCCTTCCTTCCTTCCTTTTTTCATTTATTGGAAGATAAATAAATCCTGCCTTTCTAATGATCACATACTGCTTAGAATGGCTAACGGCAGTAAGATTATATATATATATATATATATATATATATATATATAAAAAGTTATAAATCATAGAATCATAGAAATGTAGATAGAATGGCAAAACAGTCTATGTATGTGTGTATAAAACACACACACACACACACACACGCATACACGACTACAAATAAAATATTGGGTAAAACTCTCAAAAAATGGAATGCTTCAGTGAGAAAGTCTTTACCATATGGCAGTCCCAATAGGTGCCAACTTTGCTTCTAAAGGTCAGTAATTCCAGAGGTTAAGTTTGAGCCAATGGGAGCTACCTTTTTTCTCCAGAAACAAAGTTTGTGCCTTTTGTTTCTTCCCTTATTGATGTGTGGGCAGGTGGTCTGACACAAAAGGAGGTAGTCCTTAAGAAATCCAGGACATAAGGCATTTTAAGTCTTAAAGGTCATCACCCATACTTTGATATGTGCACAGAAACACACAGGCAACCAGTGCAGGCCTTGCAGGAAAGATCTAATGTTGTTCTTTAGGTGAGTATCCATCAACATGCTTGCTGAGCTATTCTGAATTAACAAAGTCTCTGCAAACATTTCAGAGGCAGCCCCATGTACAGCACATTGCAGTAATCCAAACTAGGGTCATTTCAACACTGCACTGTTATAGTGCTATTATTCCACTTTCAACATCCTGTCAAATTCTGGGGTTTGCAGTTTACTGAGGCCAAAGATTACCCTCCCTAAAATGCAATTCTCAGGATTCCGTAGGATGTTGAAAGTGGAATAATAACCCTATAATGGTGTAATGCAGAAATGGCGTAGGTGTATATATTGTCATGGACAAATCTGATGTCACTCGGAACAAATGGAGTTGGGACACATGTGTCAAGGGGACAAGGGTTTTCCTGCTAAATCTGCCACATGAGCATCTGGATAAAAAAGACTGGAGCACCCCAAAACTGCAAACCAGTCTCATTAAAGGATCTTTACTCCTTCTAAAATATCCTACATGATAGATGGTTAAGCAGGGATGCTGAGAGAAATTGTACACTCTGGGGAAGACAATATTCATGGATTCATATCAGTTTCTCCCTTATCTGTGGCCCTTTCTGCACGAGGCGAGGGAATCGCTCCGTGCCATTACCTACCGCTTCTTCTGGGATCTGAAGCAACATGGGCTGTCCCTGAAGCCCTTCTGCAGGCCTCCTCCTTGGTCCAGGGCGAATCGGAGCAGTGCAAGGTCTGTAGATCCGCACTGCTCCAGCTTCCAAAATGGCGGCTTCCGGCTTCCAAAATGGTGGCTTCCGGTTAGTTGTGGGTCCCGACCAACCTCTGAAGCTCGCCACGCCTAAAGCCTGCCCTCCGCAGATCGCAGGCTCGCATTGGTGCCAGCCTGCGAATCTGCACAAGGGAGCAGAACGCAATGGCACGTTCCAAGAAAATAAAGACCTGTTTTTTGCGGTCTTTAGAAAACACATTGGAGGACCACTTGGGGTTGTTTTGGAGCGGACTGAGGTGCAGATCTCCGGTAAGTAGTCCACTCCTAGTCTGCTCCAAGGTGCAGACGACCTCCCTGCGAGGACGCACTGCCCCATTCTAATTGCCTGGTGCAGAAAGGGCCTGTCATTTCTTTTCCTGGCCAACAACTCTCTCTCTCTCTCCCTCCCTCTCTCCCTCCCTCCTCCCCCTCTCCCTTCCTGTCTCTCTCCTTCCCTCCCCTGACCTATTATGTGTGCAAGTGGACACAAACATGCACACACAGAGACAGAATGCATGCACGAAAGAGAAATATTGTAGGCTCTGAATACGTAGCTGCACTATCTAAAGCAGGTCTACACTAAAGCAGAAGTGGACAACTTGTGAAGATATGAGACCAGTTATGCCTTCTGGAACTTGGCAGACTTACAGATTTGT
>CAOLHI010005821.1:0-53314 GCA_948474755.1 Ctenosaura bakeri | reverse complement strand
GTGAGGAGGAGAGCTTGTTTGCCTGCCTGCCTGCCTCCCAGCCAGGTACAGAAAACTCCTTGTTTTCAATTGTGTTGGGAGGAGGAACGGGAGGGCGGAGGGGCAGGAAAAGCTGGAGCTCCTTGTGTGCTAGGATGTAGTGGAGGAGGCAGGGGGGCGGCTCTGTTTTGTGCCCAGGGTGGCTCTTAAGATGGAGTGTGTAAAAGCGAGGAGGAGGGCGAAGTGTTTGTGTTTCTCTCTCTCTCTCTCTCTCTCTCTGTTGGTGCCAGGGCTAATCTGGTGTTAGAGCAGCTATGGCGGCTCCTCACTCTCTCTTTCTCTCGCGTACACACACTCTTCATCTCCTCACACTGACTTCTTCCAGACAAAGGGAGATTTAACAAGGTAAAGGAGACAGACAGACAGACAGAAAGGCGGAGGGGGCGCATGGAGGGACACGCCTACAATCCTTTAAAGTACAAACACCCCGTCCTCGCCACCACCCCCCAACACACACAAAAAGAAGAAGAAGAAAGAGGGAAAAAAGAGGGAGGGCAACAAGCGCTCTGAGATACCTTCCACCATCCTTCCTTTGCTTGCCCTTCCAGATTCAGTGGGTAGTCCTAGTATGAAAATCGATTGTCTTGTGATTGAAGATTGAGGGGAAACGTTCTCGTTTTTCTTTTGCTGAGGGATGTTGTGATGGGCAAGGTTGGGTGCAGGGCAGGATGTGTGTGCCATGAGAGGGTAAGACGAAGTGTGATTTTAGGTAATAGATGCCCTCCCTCCCATCTGCCCCAGTTCAAAATGTGGTTCCTTTTCAGGCAAGAAAGAGGAAAGAGGCAGGCAAAACAAAGTGGAGTATAGCGTGAAACAACCTAGTTTTATGATCTCGCTCCTAATGCATATTTTATTTCTTCTCTTCTTACCCCCTTCGTCCCTCCCCCTTCCCTATATATACTTTTCAAGGCCAAAAAGGCAAGCAAAACCTGCAGCTGATGAAGGTTTTTGGGACTGTAGTGTCTGCACCTTTAGGAACAGTGCTGAAGCGTTTAAATGCAGCATATGTGATGTCAGGAAAGGCACCTCTACAAGGTACATTGACATGTTAAATTCAGTTGTTTGTCTCATTTAATTGTTATGATGTTGACTTGTTGATTTATTGTTGTGGTAGGAGCAAGAAGTAATTCCCTTTGAAAGAATGTTTAAACCTGTGTTTTGTGTTATGACCTTTCAGGTACACATTAAAAAGAAGTGTTTTGCAGATAATAATAAATGATGCTGTTTGAGATATGCCATGCTGTGTAGGGGAAAAGAGGTTGCTGGGCCTCTTTCAGGTCATTGAGATATGACTGGAAGCTAATTTTTCTGACTCATTTTGGTTTAGTTTTTTTTTTTTTAAGCCTATGAGAACTTTCTCCCCTGTTTTCTAAGGACTGGTAGAATAAATAAGACCATTGTACAAAAATAGCTTCAGAAATCTTGTTTTCTTGATTTTCTGGAATGTTAGTTTTGTGTAAAATGAAAGAGCTTTGTACAAAACAAATGTCCTCCAAAACAACTTAAAGGGCCTATACTTGCAAAGACATCAAGTTACGTTTAGGGGAACTTCTGTGGTGTTTCACTCTTAACAGATGCGCTTGTGCCACAGAAGTGTAGAAACACTGTAGATTTCCAAGAATAGGAGAAGTCATCCTCCTTGCTGGTCAACATATACAGATTTCTAGTAATTCGTTCAAAAATTTTAACTGACATGGATGGCTTTCTTTCAGAATAGTGGGACTGACAGTGGTCTTAACTCTGTGTTAGGTGTTCTTTGTATTTCTCCACAAGACTTCTGGAAAGTTGTAAGCATTTTTATAAGATTGTTGGATGATTTTTATGCAGATGAATACTGTCCTTTTCTGTGGGAGGACTCACTTATGTGACTTTGTAGAACAGACAGCAGGGTGACTTTATGATTTGATTGGGGTAGTTGAGAATGTATTCCTTTAAAGTTTTGTGTAAATCACAGTTGAGACCAAAATACATATACCTTCAACCAGAAAAATTATTCTTGCTCTAAAGTTTTTGTGTCAAGCACATTAATTTGGTAACATAGGAAAAAACTCTTATAACATTTGTGTCACTTTTTCTTTTAATCATTTGTATCCCACCTGTTCCCCAGGGTGGTGGCTAAGTCTACACATCCATGCTATTGTGGATGACATTGGGTTTAACTGTAAAGTCTAAAGTATATCATAGTTACTAGTATTCCAGCTAAATCCACCTGTGGCTATTTCATGCAAATGTAGAGATTTTATTTTGGTACCGTCTGTTGTTAGAATAAACTTGCAGGATCAGCATTTTCTAGATGTTGTTTAACAAGTATGGGCAACTGGCAGTTTGTGGGTTTGATCTCCTGCCTGGGACAACTTTATGTAGCCCAACCATATTTTAGTGCTGATAAAAAACTGACTCTAGTTTCTGTCATAAGGAGGAGAATCTGTGTTTTAAGCTTGTAAGAAGTAGATTCTAAATGTAAGTAGTATATTTTGTGTTTATGAGTGACCAAATTAATGAAGCAAAATATACTTCCAAGTCCCTGAGCTACAGTTTCCTTGAGGGATATAGAAGTTGAGTATTTCCTGTGTTTCCTGTGTAGAATAACTTGTATGTGCTCCTTATTTGTTAAATAATGGGGGTGGGGTAGGCTTTTCAAGCCAAAAAAAAAAAGAATAAAATGAAACGGAAAACCCTGTCCTATAAACAGTTAGAGGGCAAGGTAAGAAAAAAAAGGATGAAACTCTCATCTCATTTAATTATATATTTATTCTGAAGTTGTACAATAGTGGAAAACTTTCACTGGAGGCATAGGTATCATTGCTTGCAAATTATTATTAGAAGTAGACAATTGTTTTGTTAATTTCCTATTATAAATTGTTTACAACAGAATAAAGATACAATACAAGGTTTCTATTCCTATCTTCTACCTGCCTGTGTGAGTCTAGTTTCCCCAAAGTCAATATTAAGTGTGCTTAATCCATTCCTTCAAGAAAATATGTCACTTTATGCTTTTTAATAAGTGGGTATCAATGATATTTATGACATTTCATAGTACAGGTGTATTTTTAAGTGTCATATATAAACTGAAACTAAATGATGTAAACAACTGGCAGTAACTGAATACTGAATTTTATATTGAGTTCCTGATTGAGGCTCAAGATTAAGAGTTACTGGGGCCATTTCTGCATGACAGGGCTGTTCCCCTAGAGGGACGGGTTGTGCTTCCACATGACGTCATACCATCCCACTGCCATCTGGTCCCCAACTATCATGCTTGCAGACTATTCACCTAACAGATTAAATCCATTAGGTGACCACAAATGCTCAACACTTCCATCCTTCCCTGACTTGCAGAAGGGAAGGGGCAGATCCCCTGCACTTTCTTTCGTAGAAAGTGGTGTGAAGATAGGAGCGATGGAGACCCATGGCAATCCCGGCAGAGGCACTGCCAGGATTGGCTCAGGATGACGCGGAAGAGCATTGTCATGCAGAAATGGCCTGGGTGTGATGTGTGCTGGTGTCTATGGGGAAACCTTTTTTCACAAAGGCAGTTAGTGTCTGAAAATGATTATACAGATCAGTTGGCTACTACATCTAATGTAGCTAGCAGAGGTAGATTTCCCACCACCCACAAAGCAGATTTACCAGCAATCCCCATATCAGGTGCTACACATTGTAGGTGTACTAAGTTGGTAGGCTGTGTTATGGAAAGTAAGATAGTCCCTGAAATTTTGGGAGGTGACATTTTGGGGAGAACAAAGCAAGTTGCTTCGTCCAGCTCAGTTGCACATGCACATGTGTGCTATCATTGTGTGAATAGCAAAGACAAGGTGTGCTTGCATGTGTAAAATATTAATAATGCAAGAAAATATTCTGAGGATATATTACTTGGGATGAAAGCATTCCTTATCCTTCGTTTTGGTCTATAGTGTTGATTCAGCTTTACAAATCTTGGGAAGTCGATGGTGGGAAGACAGTAGTAGTAGCTATATTTGCAGCTGGTCAACTTGTGGGGATTAGCTAGCTTCAGACCAGGGGCTTGCAGTGTGGCTTCATACATTTGCTAGATGGCTTTGGGTTGTGTTTTGAGGGCTGTTGTGGATGGTGAACTAATTAACATCTGAGGAGTCAGTGTGTTTAGGGGAAGAAGGGGTGGTTCATGACTGATAGTGAAAGTCTCTCCTGGTTTCTGAGTCAAAAAAATTATCCTGCAGTTTCCAAATGAGTTTAATATAAAATAGTGATTTATAATTATGATATGGCAAGCATATAACCGATATGAAACTACTCTTGGATATAAGTTACTAATTGTACCTAATGTTCTTTAAATTTCAAAAGCATACTTGCAGTTTATCCATGTTTAAGTTCTTAAGCGTTCTAGTAACATAATATTGGAGATATCTCATCCATATTTTTTTTATTATTTAGATGTCTTTAATTGTATTTTTAGAACATACAGTGCAAGGGTAGTGACTTATTGAAAAGACATGCCAACTAAAGCCATTCCTGAAGATTGCAAGCTATCCACTACACCCTTACATTAAGTGTTTTGGGCTTCACTGATGAAGAAAGAAGAAGGTGGAAAAAGAGAAATGGAAATAATCTAGAGATATAAGGAGACTGTAACAGGACAGAAGGATTGGAATGCACAGGAGACATAGTATAGCTTATTGTTGTAGACTTTCACCTTGTTTTCTGGAGTGTCAAACTTGTGAGGGCTGTAAAAATTGTTGACATTTCTAAGAGATGCATTAATGTTTGAAGAACTAGTCCTGCAGATGACAGAGGAAAATATTTTGTATTCTGAACCTTTCAGTATTGGTCTTTAGGGTTCATTGGAGTTTTCCAAGTTTTTTATTTAAAATTAAATAGCTTAGCCACAACAGACAATAAGGAATAACTGTATATTGTTGTTGTACACCTTAAAAGTTATTTCTGACTTATGGCAACCCTAAGGTGAACCTATCACAGAATTGGCAGAATTTGTTTAGAATGGGCTTGCCCTTCCCTTCCTCTGAGGCTGAGAGAGTGTGACCTGCCCAGGGTCACCCAGTGGGCCTCCATACCTGAACAGAGATTCGAATCCTGGTCTCCCAGTGTCCTGATCCCAACGCTGAAGCCACTACACCATGCTGGCTCTCTATTTTATATATATATACATTCACTTTTAATAGTTATTTGTAGAGTTTAATGAAAAGTTAAAGTTTTCTGCAGGACCTGGGTTTTTTTTCTCTTTCATTTGATGAGTTTCTATGCAGTTTGAAAAAGTTAGTCTGCAGTTCTCTACCTGCTAGGAGATGATCCCACTGAGTGTACTGGAATTCACTTCCATGTACAGGTACACTTCAGTTAACAAAGTAGATGTTTCTCAGGTGTTACTATTTTAACAGAAAATTTGGTACCAGAAGCAGAAATAACATGGAAAAAATAGGGAGAGGTTTCTATATCACAAAAAAGGAGGGCATTCCTCATGTTTTAGCAAACTTTGTGTTAAAAAGTAACAATATGCACATTTGAAGTGAAGCAATGAGGTCAGGTGAACCTTGCATAGTAAACAAACTATTTTGAAGGTTCTAGAGGCTGCTATAAATCTTCTTTTAAAGTGCATCCAAGGAATTTTTCTTTCTTTCACCAGCCTTTGGTTTTCTTATTTCCATTTTGGTATCCAAACATATAGATCTATGCTTTTTATGCTGGGGTACCTGGTGAGGCAGTCTTATCTGCTTTTTCCTTTTCTTTCTGTTTTGTTGCTCACACATGCTGGGTGAGAGATTCTGCTGTTTGCCTTTCCTTTTGTAGCACACAGCTACAGTAGAATCAGCTAGAGTAGAATCCCGTTCTTTCCCAAGTCAGGCTTTATTGTATTATTTACTGCATACACACTGCTGCAACTGAGCACCCCAAGTTTGTGTTTCTCCAGCCTAAAACATTTTCTACTATCTGTTCATATGTAACAACTTTTAAATGTATTCTGGCCACATTACTATACATTGTTTTCTGTTATTTTTTTTAAAAGAATTTTCTTGTTTTGTTAACTACACCATGTTTGGGTATAACAGTAATCCAGAATTACTTAGAAGTCAGCACCTAATTCAGTTGCCGCTACCTGGCTCTTCCCATTGATGGGAGCAGCTAAACTAACTAAAAACTTAAAAAGCAAATGTATCCTGTTACGGACAAACCAGATTTTGATGTATTCTTGTAGCAAATCAGAGACTGAAGTCAGAGGTTGAAGTTTGTGTGGAGATAAACTATTTCTGGTTTGTTAGGAAAGTAACGAACCAGGGTCTAGGGTTAGACATCATAGGAAGCATTTTGTTCCATCTTAGCTGTGTTGCTTCTGCTAGTGGGAAGAATCGCATGAGGGTGATGGACCAGTGTGTACAAACTGCACAATGAGCAAAATAAGCCAAATCTTTCAGAAATTTTTAGCATAAGTTAGCCATAGACACAACTCTTAGTGGTTTTTTTTTTTTTTTGGCCATATTATCTGGCTGTGCTATAATATCTGGATTGTGATTCCAGCAGGATACTATTTTGAAAAATCAATGTGAACTCTTTTAAGATTTTTTTGTGTTCACAATTAACTGCACAAATACTTCTGGGACAGTGACACATTATGGTTGTTTTTAGCAGTGTGAGTCCTACATTTTTCTTAAGGGGACAAACTAAATCTAAGTTAACCCTGTGTGTGTATGTGTGTTCAAGTTGCCTGTCAACTAACAGCGACCCCATGAATTCCATGGGGTTTTCTTACTCGGAGGTGGTTTTGTAGTCCCCTCCTCTGAAATATAGCCTATAGCACCTGGTATTTGTTGGCAGTCTCCATCCAAGTACTAACCAGTCCAGACTCTGCTTAGCTTCCAAGCTCAGATGGGATCTAGTCCTTTAGGGTATTTAGCCCTGCTAAATTAATTCTGAGAGCCAGCATGGTGTAGTGGTTTGAGTATTGGACTATGACCCTGGAGATCAGGGTTTGATTCTCTGCTTGGCCATGGAAACCCACTGGGTGACCTTGGGCACATCACACATTCTTGGCCCCAGAAAACCCTGTGATAGGTTTGTGTTAAGGTAGCCGTAAGATTTGGGAGCACATAAAAGCAAGTTAATCCTAGTCTCACAAAAAGCAAAAGATGAAAGCCTAGTTTAGAAAAACAAAAACAATGAATAGGTACAAGTATACTGGTGCTAAATTCTCTTGTCTGCAGCTTGTATACTTCTCTGCCTGCTTGATTACTCCTTCTCCAAGATTTGTTTCATCCAATGCTAAGAGTGAACCTGGATAAAATGAAGGTGGGGGACTATGGAGAAGGGAGTAGTTTAACACAAGGTTTAGTTCCCTTTGCTAGTGTTCTCTTTTTGCTCTAAAAATAAGATTTCTCTCCCCTTGTCTAACCAGAGGGTCTTTCGTGTCTTATTTAGCTTTCTTCTGATTAGGAGAAATGTGAGAGGGCAGCTGGAGAAATACTCAAGAGTTGTCTTGGTGTTCATATTCTGTTTTTAATATTTTACTAAAGACTCTTCTATTATGAAAGAAAATGCTGAGAGATAGTTTTTTCCTGTTATTTCTTATATGTTGGTTTGTAGCTGTTTGTTGTTATGGAATGAATGAATAGTAACCATTTAGTAGAAGTTTGATCTTATGTCTTATGAATTGTGATGCTATGTGTAGCAGTCCTGAATTATGCAATATAACCTTTGAGAATGCAGTATTATTTCATTGGAGTACATATAGTACTGGAAATCTTGCTTTTGTACGATAGCGCAGTATGACCAGAAAAAATGGGATTTCTTTCATGTTGTCCTTTATTCCTAACATTTTTTCTCATTGAAGTGATAAGGCAAGAATTTATAGTGAATGAATTCAGATGGTTATTGTAATTGATTCAAAAGGATAAGATGTGTGTAGAAATAGATATTTTAAAATGTTTGTGGCGAACTTACTTGACAAGTGGTCCATACATCACTTCTAGAATAAAAGATGGTGGTAGAAGTGTAATGCTGCTATGCAAAGTCATCTCAGCATATATAGCATGTTATAGAATAGTATAAATGAGAAAAGAGTGATCACTGCACCTGAGAGCTTGCAACTTAAACTCCAGTATTTGGAGTATGGCTAGTGACAAGGAGACAAAAAGATAGAATTCAACATGTAAAATGATAATATAACTGATTTTTGGCATAGTTGGCTGTCATTTTAAAAGCACAAAATCCAAAATATGCACGATTGCCATCTACATCTTTCATGTAACAGTATTCTCCAAATAATCTCAGTATATTTGGAAGTAGTCACAGTGTTTAAGTACCCTGTAACCAGAAATTCACAAGGTGATGAACCACATGGAGGATAATTGAGGAGAGCCAGTGTGATCTAAGGGTTTGAGTGTTGGAGTAAGGACTCTGGGAGACCACAGTTGGAGTCTTCACTTGCTTGTGGAAATGCACTGGGTGACTGAGTAGGTCACACTTGCTCAGCCTTAGAGTGGTGACAAACCTTCTCTTGCCAATAAATCTTGCCAAGAAAACCCTATGATGGGATTGCCGTAAGTAGAAGTCAACATTGGTGTTGGTTGTTGTTGTTATCCTGACCTTTTCCCAATTCAGGACTTAAGGTGTCTTACAAAAGTTAAAACAACAGCAAAGTAATTGGACTCCAAAAGCATTTTGCAAGAATGATCCTAAGGTGGCAAACATCTAGCCAGTTGCACAGATTCCTGCAACTCTCAAGGTTTTCTTTCTTAAAACCATATTAAAAGCTAATTGCCTTCCTCTATACAAGACTTGTTTGTTAGAATTGACCATGACTTGGCTTTGGCAGAAATGAACTTTATGCCCGTTTTATGCGTTTTCCAAAATTTTTCTCTAACTCAAGTATCTTAAATGTGATCATAACAGAGTGAGAGGTGCGTGGAATGTCAGATCTTAGTACGTACATCTTAAGGAGCTATATAACCACATGTGGAAGTCTGCAGGATGTCAATATTCAGATTTGCTTGGTCCTTTGGGATACTGTGACAGGGCATGTGTGGCTATTTCTTACTATGAGATAGCACTGGAAACAGCTACAAAATCTTTCCAAGTGGTGACATATGGTGAAAGAAATTGTATTTATATTTTCTTGTGTGTTGTTGTCATTATGTGTCTGTATGTGTGGGGATGGAGCTTTAAAAGAGCTCATCCTATTTAATAGGGTTTGCTGCTGTGCCATAAATTGAGTATGTAAACTTTGGCACTCCAGATACTTTAGATTTCAACTTTCAGGTGTTCCAGTCAGTGTATCCATTTTTGTTCGTACAGGGTGACCAGTCAGTTACTTGTGGGAAGCATACCATCAGGACATGAATGCAACTGTATCTTCTTTGTCATCCTCCCTGGCCACAGATACACAAAGACATAGTGTTTGTAGTTATGTGGGTGATGTATAGCCATTTTGGCTTGGAGCACTTGATTGTCCGATTTTAAAGCCATCTAGTTTGGCAGCTGTAACCGTTACTTGTGGCTGTGGTTTTAATAGTTTAACCATGCACACTGTGAAGAAATGCATCTTTTTATCAGTTCTGAATCCTGACTCTTACTCACTTTAGCTTCTGTGACTTCAAATCCTATGAAGAAGAGAGAAAAGCTGATTCCTGTCTTTCTCCATACTATAAGTCTGTCGTAGTCTCCTTGCTCATGTTTTTCCTAAGGTAAATAGGCTCTTCTTCCTATGGGAATCCTGTGGTTGTCTGGAGAGAAAGTCAGTAAACCAGCTGTTACATAGAATGGCTTCACATGACAGGCGTGGCCTGGGTTCACATGGCAGGATAAACAAACAATGGGCAAAGCTTATCCACTTCCACTATTTTTTTAAACAGCAGGACCAGTCAAACAATGTGCATGTTTCCACTGGCCCCTGGGTTGCCACCTCAGACAGATGTGTCCAGTTTGTAGGCAGAAAGTAAGAACCTTTCTTGTAAGTGCTTTCCTTTCACTGATATCAGTCACCTGTTGTGAGCTGACACCACTATTTACTTTGTTCCTTCTAAAGAAAAAGAAGTCAGTCATGTGACTTGAAAGATAATAGTTGTCTGCTGTACAGTGTCTACAAGTGAGCTAGATCACTGCGTGTAGAGATCCTCTGCGATGTGCTTTTCTCTTTAGACTTTGTCAATGTGTGTCTTTTCCAGAGTGTAATGCTTAAAAACAGTGAAACCCAGTGACCTACTTTATGAGCTTTGAAATGGTTGTGTAGGTCAGTGGGTCTCTCCTACAGAATGTAGGTCACTTGGAAAGGTGTACGTTTCTTCCATAACAAGTAGCTTTTGACCTACAGTAGAATTTACACAGGTTACCCATGCAACTTAAGGGTTTTTTTTTTCTTTGATAGATGCAGTACAGTTTGTCTATCTGATCCTGATGTTTCACTCTGATGTACAACAATGGATTTAGATGTCACTTAATTAGTTTTTAAAAAGAAAAATTCTAGAAATCAAGAAGAACCTTTTCTGTCTGCACTGATGCATGATAACAAAAAAATTGAACTTACCGGTAGTATTTGTTATGCAGTATGCTAAGCAAGTGTCTAATGTGTTGGAGAAAACATTATCAGACTTTGGTTTTATAACCTTTATAGACATTTTTGACTGTCATTGTGTGTAGTATTTTTGTGTGGGGGGATAGACAGATAGTTTGATATATGTAGCTTGGTCAAACTTTAAAACAGTTTTCAAGAAAATATAAATTACTAACATAAAACAGAATTAGAACAGTAAAACAAAAGAAAACAAAAAGATCACAGGTAAAACCAGTTTCAAACAAGATGTCAAAAGGCCTAAAAAGTAAAATGATTATGTGTGGTGTGTGTTTGTGTCTGTGTGTATATGAATGTGCCATGGTGATCTCATGAGTTTCATAGGGTTTTCTTAGGCAGAGAATACACAGAGGTGGTTTTTGCCAGTTCCTTCCTCTGATTTATAGCTTACAGCACCTGGTATTCATTGGCGATCTCCCATCCAAGTTCTAACCAGTCCTGACCCTGCTTAGTTGCCAAGATCAGATAGGATCTGGTGACTTTAGGGTATTTAAGTTAAAAATGATTTTGCCAGGTGCTTAAAGGACATGAGAATTAGTTTTGGGAGGAGGACGTTTTCAAGATGGGACAGGATGATCTCCTTAATATTCAGCTTGCTCAGTTCCTTGAAGGTAGAGGTCCTGACCTACAACTAGGTTCATGGGTGTTTCATAACACAACTGTATAGATACCTGTTGTTGCTGCTGCTGCTGCTGCTGCGTGCCTTTAAATCATTTCTGATTTATGGTTACTCTAAGGTGAACCCGTCATGGCATTTTCTAGGGGCTGAGTGTGTGGAAACCTCCCAGTGGGTTTCCATGGCCAAGTGGGGAATCAAGCTCTGGTCTCCAGAGTTGTAGTCCAACACTGAGACTGCTACACTGTTCTGGGTCTCTTCTCTTCTCTTCTCTTCTCTTCTCTTCTCTCTCGCTATCTCTCTCTCTCTCTCTCATATCTTATCTAGATACCTATCCAAAAGTATATCCCAGTGTACTCAATGGAGTTTATTCTGGGGACTGCAGCCTTCTGTATTTATGGAAGGTCTCTTAGTACTTTTATCCATATTCTCTTTCTCTTTAGTTTTTTTCAGCAATAGCTAGAGTTGTTTAATTCTTTTTTAACTTTTATATCTTTTTCTTAATGTTTTTACTGTCTGTTTTAGTTTTTGTAATCTGTCTTGATTTTCAAGGGCTGGGAAAACAGATATAAACAAATAGATAAAGTAATAATTTTTATTCACGGTTAATAACTTTGATATGTTAATATTATAGTTGTCTCCCTCTGTCTACATTGCATTGGTGGTAGTGTGATCCTACTAGTTCTTTTCAGAGTTTAAGTAGAGAAAACTGTTCTTGTTTCTTTAACTTGATTGGATGCTGGATACTTCTCCCTGTTGTGGATCTGGATTTCTGCTTGTGTGATTCAGTGAAAGAAACCTAGAGCGTGCACACCAGCACAGAATTGGGCAGTCATCATCTTGGAGAATCTCCTGTTGAGCTTTACAGTCATTCCTTTGCAGAAGTTTATGTTTGTCTAGAGCAAGAGTGAGCAACAGGCAGTCTTCCATCTGCATGAGATCCTCCTAAAGGTTCCCTGTTGCTACTGTGATTTTGCTGGTGAATTTTGATGGTGTGATAGAGAAAAGCAGGACTTTTATTCTAGAAGCACAGTTGTTGCTTGAAATAAGATGTATGTTCCTTGACCAAATTGTGTACAAGTAGATGCACATTTTTGGGAATTTCCACAGGAAAATTTGCCATGGTAACTCAGGAGGTTTCCCCACAGCATGCAGGTAGACGCATTTTAAACTTCTCTTTTCCGGTTGCTTGTTCTCCAGAATGTTACCTTCCACTGTATTGGTACCAGTGGAGTTTTTTCTTTTTCTTTTTGAGCCTCTCTCCCAAATTGTATGTGTTGGGGATTTGGGGGGAGGGGAAGCAGATGGAGACTATTTTTTCCCCAAAATATTCTCAATCTGGTTTGATCTGGACTGAAAAACAATTAAAAGTACATCAGCTAATTCTGTGTACTACTACTGCTGATTGTCAACTTGCAGACTGTCTTCTCATTGCATTCTAGTCATTTTCTGATTGCCTCTGTGCCTGTTTCTAGTTCTGTGTTTTTTCTCATTTTCAAAGAGGTTCTTTAGTTATAGATCTGTATTTTCCTAGAGAATGAATATCGGAAATCTCGGCTCATTGCATTACCATATGTCATCAGAAGTGTCTTACTTGCTGCTACCAGTTGCCCATATTGCATCTTGGTTCTTTCCTCAGATGCCTCCTAAGATTTGTTATCTCTGTTTCTCAAAATGCTGTACTTTGATAGCTTCTTGTTAAAATACAATAAATGGATGCATGTAGCTACACATTTGAGAGCCAGTGCCGTAAAGTGATTTGAGTGTTAGACTATGACCTTGAAGACCAGGGTTCAATTACATGTTGGCCATGGATACCTACTAGGTGACTTTGGGCACATCACATACTCTCAGCCCCAGGAAACTCCATGATAGGGTCGCCTTATGGTCACTGTAAGTCAGAAACAGCTTGAAGGCACACAACAACAACAATGCAGCTGCCAGGACCTGGGAGGTCTCACTGGCTTATGTTTTATCTTCCATTGTCACCACTTCAAAATTTGAGGGTCCAGAAATTATTTTCCCCCTCAAAATAGCTATATGCTTAGCAATCTTGGCAGTCAGCTGGTTCAGATTTTTCCAAACATGAAGTGATTGTTCTTTACATTCTGTAGAGGATGATGCTCCCCACCGCCACCACCAAAATATATCTAATATTTGTTACGCAGCTGTTTGTAGCAAGTAGAGTTCTTGGTTGAGATGGGTTAGCGTACTCTGCGATGAAAACAATCCTCTCAGATTTTGACAAGTGTAAAAATTAGGTTTAAAAAGATTTAATCTTTTCTGGGTCTGCCTAGGATTTAGGCTGCTCCCCAAAATTTAAAAACAACAATGGCAACAAGTTCTTTGTATGCTTCTACACCATTGTTTTTTCCTGTGTTTCAAATATAAGAGAAAGGTGATTGTGCCTGAAAGACAATTCTTAGTCATGATATACTATTAGAATTCTTCTGCAGGCTTTTCAGGCTTGCTGTATACTAACAATTAAGTGCATATGTGATTTAAATGTGTACCTCCTAGCATCTGAAAGAAAATTCCCACCAGCATTGAGTATAGGTTTATACCTTGATTTAACAAAGCAGGAACTATTCCCATCTTTTGTGGCCAACAGGAAGAATAAAGGATGTGTAGTGTAGTTTATGTGTTTCTGCTTGAAGTAAGCCCTACTGAGTTTGTTGGGACTTAGCTGAAAGTAAATGTGAGTTGGATATGTAGACGAGTCAAAAATTGTTCCACTTAAAGTATTGCTTTATAGAAGGTCCAGGGAACAGTATTTCAACTTTCTCAACTATTCTATAGCTGCAGCTGTTGTTAATGGATTAGTTAAACTGTAGGGCTTATACCCTAAAGACACCAGATCCCATCTTGGAAGCTAGCAGCATCAGCCCTGGTTAGTAGTTGGAAGGGACTGCCAAGGAATACCAGGTAGGAAGGAACAGGAAAAAACACCCCTGAGGATTCCCTCCTTAAGAAAACTCTATGAAATTGATGGGTTCTCCGTAAGTCTACAGGGGACATGAAGGCAGGTAGACACACATTGCTGCAGATGAGCACAGTGTTGCATATCTCCTTGCACTTCAGTAAAATGCGAGCTCCAAAGACTGCCTTCTTTCTAATTGAAACCTGTTTGACTTGTGCTTGTGACTATTGGAGGCATGTTTTCTGTTTATCTTTGTTTTACTTGTTTATATTATTTGAGCCAGCTGTATAGTAGAATTCTTAATTCTGAAAGTGCTTGCCGTGCTGAGCAGTTTCTCTCCCTGACGATGACTCTATCACAGGGCCAATCAGCCAGCACAGTCATTTGTCTCCTGGGGATACTCAGAGTACATCATTAGCAGAAGATGGGGAGGCTTTCTGCTGTAATGTTAATATATTATATTAGCTCTCTTACCCCGTGCTGTTATTACTGAGTCATTGTAGCTCCATTGCAGGTGAGAAAGGAAAGCAAGTAAATAAGACACCAAACAATGTGGCTTGCTATTTTAAATGCATTGTTCAATTGTACATAAACTAACCTTATGTAAATTGCTGTTTTATTCCATGTTTGTTAACACAATGAAAGGAAGGAGAGAAAGATAATGACAAATGGAATATCAGCCTGCTAATTGCATACATTGCTTTATGTTGGTAACCTTTGTATGTCTCTTGGTTCATGTAGTGGCACTGTAAAGCAAACATTGTTGAAATTGTGCAGGTTATTAAAAATGTAAACCAGTAGAAAAGTTACTAGCACACCTGTGTGCACATAAGCTGTTTTAAGAAATGAAACTGCCTGGAAGTTGGGCGTCTACTAGCTGAGCTTGACAATTTTTCAAGAATACCCCCTTTTTTGAAATATTTGTACTCAAAATATCTATGCAATGATGCTGACTTTTTTTTTAAAAAAAATCATCTAATGTAATAGTAAGGGACATAACGTTCTGATTACCTAGAATTAGTTATCAGCCCTATGAGTAAATGGGCTAGAAGGTTATATAACAGCTCCTTTGTTGCATAAGCTGTAGATGTTGTATCCATAGATGACCTATTGAAAAGAGCATAAATTGAGGACAAGGGAGGGATTGCCAAAGATAGCTGATCTCTCTGTGAAGCCACTGGAATAGCCCCCTTCCTTTTCCTCTGCTCTTATATTCTGAGGATTCTACTTCTGAAAAATGAAAATGTAGTTCTCTGTTTTAACCCACATTCTAAGCTAAACTAAACTAAGAAGTGCATTATCAGACACAGATCCTGTTGGCTATTCAAACCCCTGGCATATCAGAAGCAGAAGTAAAAAAGCTGCTGAGCAGGAGCTACAGTGGGAGGCAGGAAGGTAGGGTCATCAGTGGGGGAGAAAGCCTTCTGGCTCCAGGCAGCTTACTTCTACAAGGCTGGCTTTCCTCCAGGGTGGGTATGGGGTCTCTTGGAGCTAAAAGCATTCTTGGAAGGCATATTTGCAAATAGCCTTCTTAGGATATCTTTAATTTCCCATCGCCTGGAAGGCTGGCGTTGAAGAAAGAGCTTGGAACTAGCAGTGTAGTTTTCCCGACAAACACCACAGTGAATCTGCCTACCTTCCTTCAGAGCCCCTGTGCAACATGGGCAAAACCGCACTACACCAGTGCAACAGGATTCTAGCTTCTATAAGTATGTGTAGTCTGTGCTTTCACTTATATATCAATGTAGTTTCCTTACCTGTTGAATTTATAGAACAAAATCTGGCAGCATCTCTGTCAGGAAACAGTCACTGCTATATAAAATAGCATTATGTCACTAAACAATACAGTTGACTCTCCACATTTGCTAGAATTAAGGGCATAGGACCCTCACAATATCAAAATGTGTGTGTATCTGTGGGAAAGGGGCTGAGGCATTATGGGAGGTATGGGCATCCAGGGTCCAAACCAGATCAGGGAAAGGAGAGGGAAAGTAGGTGAATCAGCACAGTGGCCCTATACTTCCTCTCTTTCACTAATCTCCTTCCTTTGGTGTGTGTGAGGGGGCATTGGGAGAAGGTTTGAGGTGGCGAGAAGTCGGGCTGTGAGCCATCCTTAGCTGACCAGGCAGTGGCTGGTGGAGGAGGAGGACCAGAGATGGGTTTTTAAAGGGCTGCATGACCTGATCAGAGCCTCTGAGAGGGAAGGTTCTTCCAGAAGAGAAGCACCTGAAGTGGGTGGGGGCAAGGGTTGGAGGAACGTGCAAAAAATCAAATTCATGAAAGTCAAACCTGCAAATGTAGAGGGCCTACTGTAGTTGATTACACAATTAGACTAATTTACATTCCAGTTCTTTATTGCATCAAAGTACAAATATATTCATGATGGACAAACTTGAAATGTAGGTCTCCGTGGTGAATACTATCACATCTCTGAAATTTGTCCCTTAAGAATGAACACTTTTTGAATTGTAGATTAAATATAATGTGAGAATTTGTATTGTTTCCATCATGCATTGAGACATTTGTCAAATGCTTATTTCCCCAAAAAGGAAGGTTATGTTTTGCCTACCATTCAGGTAAATTCCCAAAATATAATATAGTCTGGCCATGCAACATAACATCCATAAGACATTTTTAAAATCACACAAACCCTTTTTAAAAAAGTATAGGTGTTTACAACCAAAACTGTCCACTTGTGCAAAATGGGAAATAGTTTTATTGTTTGAATCTAATCCAGTCCTGAGAAATGTGGCATGCAGAGTTTTGCAGAATTCCGGTATATGTTAAAGGCACCGTGACAGAATTTCAGTGTACCTTAAAGGCAGTGTGAGTATATCACAGTAACCAGATAAATGAACATAGCTGTCAGGAGCTGAGTCATACTTTCTGCTTTCAGCATAAGTAGTAAACCAGCAAGTCAGTCTTACCTGGTGAGAAAACAGTTTTGGGTGGAGCAAATGTACTTAGCCTTTAGCTATTTTGTTGTTGGAGAAAGTTGCAGGACAAGAGTGGCAGCAGCAGTTCTTCTGATTAAAAGGAAGTTTCTGGTATGACATTTGGTAAATACAAATGATTTTTTAAAAGTTAAGCAGTTAATGTTTTAGTGCTTCAGAAGATTCTTCATTGTATCTTGAAATACATTTATCTAAAGTATGATATTAAAGTTCTGGAAATAACAGTTTAGAATTGATAAATGAGCACTATAATACATCATAACTTGTATCTTCTTGAATAATACTGTGTTGTAGTCTATACTGTTCTGTGCATGCTTAATGTTTTGTAATGTTTTACTTGTCTTTTATAATAAAAATCAAATATTGTTTAACTTGCAGTAGTAGAAAAACTATGCACACAGGTGTTGCAGATCTAGTAATATTGGTGATGGTTGCTCTTACAGTGCTATGTGTTGCACACAAATGTATGCTCAGGTGCTGTTTGCTCATATCCCACTCCTTTCATCACAGTGCTGCTGACTGCAGCCTTTCCTAAAAGTTGCAAAGTAGTATTGATAATACTCCTTTTCCACTTATCAGATTCTGGAACATAGACTTGTGCCATGAAAGCTCTGGACAAGAGCTCCCAGCTGTTAGAGGCTGACAACCTCACCACTAGCATTCAAGATCCCTCTTAACCCATGAAACTTGCTAGGTGATCTTGGGCTGCTCATGTTCTTTCAAGATTTTGCACAGAGTCATTGTGAGGATAAGGAGGTGTTACAAATTTATAAGTCTTGAATAGGGAAGTGTGGCTGCATTCACAGTTCAGTTTAAGCATCTTCCATTTGACTTACGACTACATTCTGAAGATGTGTATATTGTTCTTTGTCTCAAATACTCTTCCTTCCTGAGAAGTGTTCTTGCTGCTTACTGTACTTTTCCCAAAGTTTTTGTTAGTATGAGTGGACAGTATCATCCTGATTTTATAGCTACAAAAATTAGGCCTGTGTGAGTGACATGTTCAAAGTCATACAGTATAGGTGTTTACAATTAGAAAAGACAGGACTTTTGAACTCACACATAGGAAATCTGGGTCTCATACTTTCGATTGCAACAGCTTTGGATTTTATGACTAGTGGAGACTGGGGGGGAAATGAAGAAAATTGGAGAAAACTTTTCCACTTTCCCCAACGTAATTTTTCCTTAAAAAAATTAAAAATGGGTTATAGGATACTTTCTTTTAGAATAATGAGTAATACCTTAAAACAAGATGTTCTTATATTTATTCTCTCCATCTATGTAACCAGTGAACGTTTAGTTAAAACTATGTACAGTAGTTCCCATCATTGAAGTTTCTTGGTTTTGGTTCTTTTCTCAGTTTGTTCTATGGGAACAAATGCTTTATGTGAGCATATGGAGGGTTAGAGAAGACAAAATAATTTGCTTTATCAATATTAAAGATTTCTTCAGTATTATATTGGGCTTTGTATACTCATCATAAACTGGTAAAACCAAAGAGGGGTCATATAAATCAAATCTTCCTTAAAGTTGAAGGCCTTATAACTGCATTTTAACAGAAAATAAAATTTTAAAAACAAAAAATTTAAAAATGAATTTAAAAACAAATTTAGAAAATGAATTTCTAATTATTTTTTGAATAAACTATACTTTCAATGTATAAAACATGGACATTTATGCCAAACCAAATTATGCATAATGTATTCTCTGGTCTTAAAATAGCAAAGTTGTTTTTAATTTGTGAAGAGTGCTATTATTGAAAAAACTATGGTGAGGGAGGCAGTTTTGGCCCAATCCCTCCTCTCCCTTGTACCCTCCATTCAATCTAATCCAAAAGCTTTGAAACAGCATGGGAGGTCACGCAGAAGGTGTCACTCCACCTTCATGTTCTTCAACAGGACAGAAAGGAAGAAACATGTCTTCCCTGACATGTTCTGTGTCACCCTGGGTGACAAAGCCACCTAGACTAAGGATGAATCTCAGCATTAAGAAGACATAAATGACAATCCTATACTTAATTCAAAAAGTGTGTGTGGGGGTATTTGGGAAGCAAGTTTTCATGCATTGCCATCAGAGAGCAGTCTCAAGTCAAACAACTGCATCAAGCCTACTGAGTTTCACGAAAATAACCAATAGCCAATCTCATGAAAATAAAGGGAAGCATAGTGAAATCTAGAATATATTAAAGCAGTATAGTATTCCATTCCTTATACAAGCAAATATAAAAATGGTACAGGAGGGAAGGAAACATTCTTTCTTGGGTGTAGGAATTCCCTTGCCCCAAAATGATTCTAAATACAAAACAAATGTTTAAATAACCTTTGATTTAAAAAAAAATCGAGAATTTGTACTCTGCAATTCAGTGCCAGCCATCATTTCAAGGACAGTTTACAAACAAATTAAAAACACAATATTACAGTGACTATTCTGTGCAATAAGCCACTGGGAGCTATAGAGTTATTGTACTTAATATAAGCAACTGTAGATTCATTCATTCATTCATTCTGTTGTTAAAAATTATCACTTCATGCCTCTGCAGATTGCTTAAAATCATGAGGATGGTTGCCTTGGAAGATTATGCAGTTAGTTACTGGTACGAGTGCTACTTCAAACTATTGTCCTTGAATTTTTGGAAGTTGAGCCATAGAACAACTTCTGTAAACAGGTGTGTGCTGCATAATTCCATAATTGCATCAGAGTGGAGGGCATAAGCAGCTGGAACAAGTTAATGATGACCACACCCCTCCATAATAGCTACCAGATTGTATTAGTGTTATGTCACAATAGTTAAGATTTCATTATAAACAATTATATTTAAGCTTTTGGTTTAAAATTGCAAAAGTAGCCACCTTTGCATGGGATGGACTCAGTCTGATACACAGAAGCCTGCAAGCACTGGAAAGGGAACAGGCCCCATAACTTTGTCCCTGGGTCTGTCCTTAACACCCATCCTCAAACTGCATCAGCTGCAAATCTGTGTGCCAGTTAGAGGAGTCTGCCACTTTGTGATCAGAAATGGAACTGGAGGCACTAAGTGCATGGAAACATTAATATTAATTAATTTGGTTCAAAAGCATATTCAAGCCTTAGGTGCACCTCTCTACAGTTCCCTTTAGGATTCATGTGCATTTTTCATGATCTTGGAATTTTGTTTCTGATAGACAGATTGACAGTTATCCTTTATTATTGAAGATCATCTATAAAAAACATAAGAAGATTGTTGGTAGTTTAAGAAAATTTCTTAGAACAGAATCCTGTCAATGACATGCACATATGGAAGTGTGGCTTATACAGTGCATCCCTTGCTCATTCAACCTCAGCACACATGAATGTGAAGCCATGCAAAGCCTCATGTCCAGTTATCGTAAGTGGTCGTGCCAGGTGCATGCCTGTGCTGGCACAGGTGTGTGCATGTTACATCCATTGATGACAACAAGATGGAGCCTTTATGTTTTTTGTTTTAGGTGAGGGTTCCTGGAATGGAACTCCAACATATACGGAGGGTACACTATACATACATATGTCTCTGTGGATGGAGTACAAGGTAGTATTCTCATGAGGGCTGAAGTGGAAAGGCAATTCAGATTATGTTGCTCCTAGGAGAAGAGATGGAGCCGCCTTCCATCTGTGATTGCAATCCCATTTCCTTCCCTCTTTGAGCCAAGATGAGTGTGCCCTTCATCATCTCTTGCCTTGCCACTCCTTCTTCTTGCCAGTGACAAGCAGCAGATCTACCCTCTCATGGCACTTGACAACTGCAGAGGAAGGAGGTTGGATAGGGTACAAGGTGCTTGAGGATAGTGTCTTGCACTCTGTTGAAAAAAAGACAAAGGGAGGGAGTAGACATGGCACTGCACTGGTGAAACATTACACTCCTGTAGGGTCTTGGCGATAGCATAGCTCACTTTTTGTGTCTGAAGTGAGTACCTCATATGTAGTTCTCATATATTCCATTCCTTGTGGTTACACTTAGAGAGGCAACTGAGAGTTAACATACCAGATTGCTTATCATTGGCCATATTGTTCTGATACATTCTGTGGCCCTCTCATGGTCAAGACTGGTATAAGTGTAGCCTTGCCAACTCTTACTGAAGTAGTCCATTCTTGTAACGCTTTCTCGTTACAGAATTCCTCAGGAAAGCTTTCAGCAGCTCACATCCTATAGCAGTCTCCTTCTTCTAATGCTCAGAATAGTGTTACTGTTGTTGCTCACCATTAGGAGGTCTCTCTTTTTAGTATAGTATGGAGTTCCCTTTTTCTGCTTTGAAGAGAGCTGAAGAATGTTTTTATATCATGCTGAACTTCTCTCCATGCAGTGGCAGCTTATGCTAATTTAGTTTGCTCCTCATTGAAGGTAGTGTAGAAGAACTTTCTCTGTACTCGATGTTTGAAAACGAATGGAAGAGTATTTCATTTTACATTGGGCATTGAGACGTACAGATTCCCGCTACAAAGCTCAAAAATGTCCTCTCCAACTTCTCTGGTAAACTCAAAGGGACTGGGGAGAGGGCAGATCACTGACAACAACACAACAGCTTATTCCTATGTAAGCCAGGCCAAAAAGTGTGCCTTCCTACTTAAACACACCAGTAGATAATTATGCTTGTATAATAGATGTGCATGTGGAAGTTTTGTTTCTTAAAATCCCTTCAAATAATAGCTCTAAATAATGTAAGCCATTGTGTATATTCTTACTGGATTATGTAAAGTCATAAGAATTTGTTATATAAATTATTGAAAGTCTTGCAGTTACACTTCATGTTCCTGAGCTTTTGATCTGACGTAGGATATAATAAGCAACAATTGCAGACTTTTTTTTAAAAAAGTTTGTTCTAAGAGATTTAGTGGCATTGACCACTGTTGCCATACTTAATGAGGCCAAAGAGTAATTACTGGCATTTGTGCAATAAATTTTGCTTCATGTGTTTGATAGTATTTTGATATAATTGATAATTTATGCAACTGAATTACTTTTTTCTAGAGTTACCATTCTTAAAAGTCAGAATCAGTGCTTTTGCAATCTTATTTAAATTACTTCCATTAAAAATTGGAATTGCCAGAACTAAAGTTACAACCGGCTGCATGAATAGCATGTTTTAGTTTCTTCTAATTGTACAGCTTGCAGCTTTTTGTAAGGATTCTGCCTAAATATTGGCTAGTCATGGTATTTTTACAGCACAACTCTGTTTGTGTCTACTTGGAGGTAACTCCTGTTGATTTCAGTGGAACTGCTCCTACACGAGTGTATTGAAACATACCGTATTTGCTAGTGTATAAGATGCACCCGGGTATAAGATGCACACCATTTGTACACTAGCAAATACTATTTGCCAGTGTATAAGACACACTGGCGTATAAGATGCACCCCATTTTCAAACAATATATTTCGGGGGGGAAAGTGAGTTATGTGCCAGAAAATACAGTAACTATAGAACTTCAGATCTTAGTTGTTTCTTGAACAATGAATTATTGTTTTGCAGTTTTAATTCCAGAGGTAACATTGGCATTTTTAGCCTGCTTAAGTCCATAGGGAATCAAAATCTGATCATGAAGTAAATTAGCTTTGTACTGTTTTAATTTAATTAATTATTTTTATTTATTTATTTATTTGTATCCCGCCTCTCCATATGGATCGAGGTGGCGAACAACTTACAAATAGCATGTATTTCGATACATTTCTATACATGCCCCCAACAAGCTGGGTACTCATTTTACCGACCTGCGAAAGGATGGAAGGTTGAGTCAACCTTGGAGCCTGGCAGGATCGAACTCACAACCTTGTGGCTTGCAGTACTGGCATTTCTGGTTTTTCACTAGTAACCTCGTGTTATGGAGTAGATTCTAAATAGGATTTACTGTAAATCCTTGTGGTTCCTTCTCTAGTTGATTATGTTAAATTTTAACTTCAGCTGAGATACGTAGGCAGTAATGTTACTGTGAACATATGCTTTAAATATAGTCCACATGCCTGGTTGTGATGAGTTTGTCTCAGCATCCCCCCACTCTGATCTCTTCTTGAATTAATTGAACAGAATTGGAACAGGCAAGCAAGAACTTACTACATTGTTGGTGAGTCTTTAGTGGGAGAATATAACTGCATAAATCACCAGAGTATAATCAAAGATAACCAGGAAGCCGAATCACACAGCTTATAGCGTATTGTATGATTGAAATTGAAACTAGGGGAAATACAGAATAACTAGGCTCTGCTTTACATAAAGGTAAACACTTTATCTGTCAGTGGTGGTCTGGCAAATAACTTTCATGATGAAGTTTTGCCTGTATGTGTTTTCAGTTTTCTTAAAGATTTGACATGTGGAGCACTCATGCTTGATGAGATCTAAAATCTCATTAAAGTTTCTGCCAACTATGACTGAAAACAAAACTAAGACATTTGTCTTCAGAAAACATAAACATATGAAGTGACATGAAGACTAAGTTCATGGTAGAGTGTTTGTTTTGTATTCATAAAACCTTGCAATATGAGATTTTAGCTGCACATCCTTTGAAAAGAATCTGTAGTAGCAAGGCTGGAAAAGACATCTAGCTGGGAATTTTAAGAGCTCTTACCACAAAAAGCAGGCAGACCTAGGCAAGCTGGACCAATGTTATACCTATACATATTATAAGCTATTTCACACAGTTTGGGAATGTGTGACTACATTTATAATTGTTGAAATTATTGGTGTGCCTAGTTTAAAATCATCTGTTCTTTCTCCAGAATCATTAGATACATAACAATAATGGCATTCTAGCCTTCTCATCTTACAGCATAGACTGTCACACACTTACCAATGTGTTTCCCCTCTTTTCTTTGATGTGTTGATTTTTTGGGAAATCTAACCAAGGATCTGTAGCACTCAAAGCAAAAACACATGCACTTGGCCCAGAGGTAGATATTTTGGTTGGTCTGGGGGCAGGTCTTCTCTCTTAATCCAGAAGTCTCTCTTAGTTCTACAAGCCAATGGTTTGCAGAATTGCTGAAAATCAAACCCAGAAGTGATAGGAATTGACTTCTAGATTTAAATGCACACACATATGCTTTGGGACTTTTTGCTTTATACATTTAAAATGGGGAGGGGAGAGACAGGGTGGGAAGCCTTTGGGTATAAAATTGGATAGAGGGGGAAATGTATAGTGTGACACTGTGGGCTGCCTTTTGCTCACTTGTTCTCTAAATCAAAATGCTGCTCTCCTTCTTGGTGCACACATGATTTCATATTTAAATAGCAATAATTTCATTCACAAACAAATATACTTCTTTTTCAAAAATATTATTAATAATTTTGTTAAGTCCACAAGTGACTCCATATGTCAGCTTTTCCAGTCTTAGATTGCTAATTCTATACATTTTGAATGTATAGAATTTGTAACAGTTCTCTGAAGAATGTGAATCCTAAAAAGACATTTGCATGATCAAGGACTTGCTTTCCATTGAATGTACTTGGTGGAGTATCTTGAGATTGAAAATTGGTCCTCCTGTAGAGCTGATTTTCCTACAATATGTGCATTCTGGTTTAATGTTAAATGCTTCAGCTTTTTTAATTTATTATAGTAACAGATGTATGAGATGACAGTGTTTACACAGATTGTCACCAACATTGAAGAGGTGATCATGTAGGCAACGTACAGTAATAAAACTGAAATCATGAAGCAAAGATAGAAAAGAGACTCAGGAAGGGGGGCAATATTTACATACCAACGTAATACTGCAGTCAAAATAAACCGGTTAGATTATATCTATAGAAGGCTTCAGTCCAATGCATAGGTTTCATGGCTGAGTTAAAAGTCCTCAGTACATCTCTCCTTTCATTCTTCTGTTTAGGCCTAGTAAGGTAGCTGGCAAGAAAACTAATGAGTATCTCAAAAGGACACAGCAGTCAGTACTGGCTGGATCCCACTTCAAGTCTGTAATAGAATAGCTCTTGTTCATGTATTGATTCTTAACAGAATTGTGTAGCACATTGAATAATATTTTTAATATCTGTGTAAATTTTTGGGGGGTACTGAGTGTTTAAAACAATTCTTTGTAATCTGTCTGAAACTAAAAATGTGTACAGCATTGTTTACAATTGCATTAAAATTCAGTGTCTGCCTAGCATAAATAATACCAGAAATAATGGAGAAATAATTAACATTAACTGCTTTTTTTTTTATCTTAAAACTTATTTATTTATTCTCCTCTTGGCATAACTTTAACCAGTTTTCTTCAATATATTTCTTCAATATATTTCTTGATTAACCTCATGTCATTTACTTTTTTACTGCTTTTTCCCCCCTTCATTCTTCGTGTAAGATCATCTAAAATTACATATTCCTGAACTTTATCTAACCATTCTTCCATTAAAGGTGTTTCCGATCTTTTCCAGTATTTTGCGTATACGATTCTTGCGGCAGTTATCATATATAAAATTATTTCTTCATATCTTTTGTTCTTTTTGTCTGTTTGATGCGTCATATTTAGTAAAAAGATTTCTGGTGTTAATGGGATCTCTATTTGAAGAATGTCCATCATTATTGAGAACTGCTTTTAAAGGATTTTGGAAACCAGTTGAATTGAAAAAAAATTGTTCTAGTCTGTCTTATACTGAAGAGTGAGTACTACTCAAGTTTGCTGTGAGGAATGAGATCCAAATTTTAGTATCATCAGTGACTACTGTGCTTTTTTTCTGAGTAAACATGTTGTAGATTAAACTTTCTTAACAGTGTCCTGCCAGAGTTGCTTGTTTTTAAAATCTGTTCAGTGTTTTGCTTTGTTTTTTAGAAACTCCAGTCCACCCCCTACTACGTTTGTTTGTGAGCCTTTAGATTCCTGACTTGTGTTATCTGCTGATTTTGCAGTTTCACCCCACTTCTCCCTATATTTCTGTCCATTGTTTCTGTCAGCATGGAAATGTTTTCATTTGCTTTTGCAAAGAAACATCTATTTAGTCTTATTTTTGCCATGTTTTCTGTCCTGCTTTCCACATTTTCCCTGTCACTTACACTAGAACAATATCCACTTGGTTATTCTCAGAACTGTTGTGTAGTGTAAAGCTGTGGTAAATCCCTTGATGGGTTTAAATGTGGCCTCTTACCCTATCCCTCTTACTCATGTGAGCATAGTTTTAGAACTTTCACAGTTTGGCATGATAGCCAGCGTAGTGTAGTGGTTGGAGCATTGGGCTACCACTCTGGAGACCAGGATTTGAATTCCCCCTCAGCCATGGAATCCCACCAGGTGACCTTGGGCAATTGTGCTCTCTCAGCCTTAGACGAAGGTAAAGGCAAGCCTTGTCTGAACAAATGTTGCCAGGAAGACCCTGTGACAGGTTCGCTTTAGGATCATCATGCACCAGCAGCAACTTGAAGGCACACAACAATACCTGTAATACCTGCATACCTGTAAGCTAATCCAAAATGGATCATGTTGCCTTTTCTTTCTCAGTGTCTGTGTTTCAGTCCTGGATGCAGTGGAGGAACTAAAGCTAGAGTTAGAAAGGACAATTGATAGCTGTTGTATGGTTTCATTTCAACCAAAATATTAAATTTTAGGTTCCCTTGTTTTACAGCAAGTGATCAAGACATGCATATCTGTTTTCCCTCAATTAGGAAAGGAGATCTTCCTTAACATGAATGACTGGAGAGGGAACTTAGATGAAAAGTGTGTTGGGGAACTACTTCTCACTGTGATTGTGGTTCTGTTTTACTTGTTACTGGCTGAAAAATTAGCATTCTGATCAAAAGACAAGGAAGTGAAGCGCATGTAGCTGGTGTAATTTAGAATGCCCATGTAAGATGGGGAGCAACAGAAGTGTTGTCAGAGCTTTCCCCCTCAAAAAAAAACCCTGACTTTTATCAAGAAAATATAAATGAATGGCAGTTTAATGGTTAACTGTTGAAATTCTGCAAAGATTAAGGGAAAAAGAGGGATAAGAATACAGCTGCTGTAAGCCTGACTTGCTTTAACATGCAAAGGGCATGGAAAGAAACCGTAGTTAGCCATAATGTGTAGTAGTTTGAATATTACATTGTGATTTTGGAGGCCAGGGTTCAAATCTGCTGGTCCCAGTGGCTTTGGCAAGTCACACTCTCTTGGCCTCAGAAGAAAGCAAAGGCAAACCTCTGAACAAATCTTGACAAGAAAACTCAGGGATAGGGCCACTTTAGGTTCACTATAAGTGGGATATGACTTGCAGTCACGTAACAGCAGACTTGGGAGGGGAAGTATGGAAAAAGGAAGAAATGTGAGTATCTGTCCTTCCTTACGTTCTGCCATTATACAAAGGAGAACGAGCAGTAATCCTAGGAGAGAATTTTACCCAGGAGTTTCAGAGCGTAAGGCAGTGAGGTGTCTGCTAGCAAAACGATGCTGTCATTCTGTGAGGAGATTCTGTTGGTGCTGATATGGATGAAATGGCATTGAAAGAATTCTTTTCCAAGGCATTTATTGATAAGAGTGGTAAAAGAAGCAGCCAGGGTATCGTGATCATGAAAGGGCAAGCAAGTTCAAGGTAAGCACAAAGAAACATGGTTTAACAAGCAAAAGAAGATCTGTAGTAATTCATGAAAAAGCTACCTAGAATCTGAGGCTCTCTGTAGGCAATTGATAGGGTAATACAATGAGAGTCTGATTAGATTAGAGCCAGACAAAGGTTTGGCATCTTGACTGTCTCTGGAGGACACATACTATTTGATACAGCATTTCTCAATCAACCTTGTGTTTATGCTGTATACAGAATGTTATGCTGTATACAGAATGGTCTGATTTTCACCTGCTCGTATTATTGAATGTTCCTTCCCCCGCCCTTCACCCTCTTAATGAAAGTTTCAGTAAACTTTCAAAACCTCAAACATGTTGGCTAGGGTTTTGGAAGGGAGCCATGTCCATTCTTATGGTTAGCCTAATAAAAGTTTTACTACAATATGAATTTTGAAATTTAATTATGGTGTGCACTTGATTTTGATGCGGATTAAGCAGAATATTTTGCTCCTTAATTCTCTTCTGGGTAATACAGGTAATTGATTCCCACTTAGCTGTTAGGAAAACCATTTTCTTCCTGCTGCTGTTCTGTTTTGGTTTGCTTACATCCCCAAAACTTCATAATGTTTTGGACAGTTTAGTTTAAGGACGACATCAACAAACTGGAAAATGCACAGAGGACTTCAGTGAAGATGGTGAGGAGCCTGGAGGCAAATCTTGTATTGAAAAATTGAGAGAACTGAGTATGTTTAGTCATACATGTTACATTCGTGTTTATGTTATGTTTATGTTCAGGGAAATAGGAGAATCTCCTGTTTTTCTTTAATGTGCCACACAGATAGTGAAATAGGTTCATTGTTGCTAGCTTCAGCAGGTGGGACCTGAAAATTGTGTCCAAATTACAAAAAGACCCTTTTCCCCCATAAACATCAGCAAGAAATTTGATGGAGTTTTCTTTATTCTGTGTTTTTAATTAAGAGGCTGAATGGGTACTTTTAAAAAATGCTGGATTTCTTCCACTAGCAGGATGTTGGACAAGATGACTTTTAAGTTATTTTCAAGTCTATGGTTTGTTTAATTGTGGTATTCATTAATTTTCCCCCTTGCTTTTCCTTTAAAAATAATACTCAGATGCTACTTTTTTAGCATTCATGACTAGCAAACTTAATGAATTAATGAATTAATTTAAAGGTCATAGTTCAGAATGGGACATACTCCAGTACATACTTTACATGTAGAAAATCCCAGAACTGATATTTAGAATTTTAATTAAAGATTTCAATATATTGTGCAGTTTTGAAGTCAGCTTAAATTAATAATTGTCTAACAGCAAATATATAAAAGGATTTTGTAACTAATAATGGATAGATTTCTGCCTGAGATGAGCCACTGACACAATAAACAAAATAATACTCAGTAGAAAGAATTGCTTATTAGAAAGATTTGTACCCCTCTTTTCTGATGTTGTGTTTAATCTGAAATTGGGCAATTTTCTGTGTGAATAATGAGCTGAGAGTAATTATTGGTATTGCAAAAAGTATTATTAAAAAGACCCTGAATGTGCAGTCCATAACAGAATGTATTAGAAAAGGATTTCTTTAAAAAAGTTACTTTGAGTTATTTTTGGCCTTAAAAACAGTCTGACAGTTGCAGAAAACTGAAGACTAGAATCCTGCAAGCTTTTAGTTAGAGTACTGAGAAATCACATTCTTCACATTAATGTAGTTGTTGGTCACATAACACACAGGTGAGGAAAATCTCTATTCATTTACATTTTTTTTAACTATTGCTAATAAGACTTAGAAGAGTTGAAAGTCTTGCTAAGAAGGCAGCTTTGTTATGCCTCCTTGTGGCTCTTGAGGTTCTCCTGACTTCATATTGTATCTGGCTGACAGTTCCACACGTGTTGTAGTTTGGGCACACTGCCAAGTGCTTAGCATTTTGCCAACAGGAGAGAGAAAAAATAGGAATCTGAATAATCCACACATCCGTCTCTGTTACACTCCTTGGTCAGTAGAGATGCAGAGTAAGTGAGCTGTGGATAGATTGTGGGTATTAAATGGGCTGGATAATAAAAGGCTATACTGGCATTGATGTGAGAGTCTTTAAATGGAAAATGACTATTACTGATGGTACCAGAATGGTTGGCATGATTTACAGTTGGTATAGTTCCACAGTAGAAATGTGGGTTCTTAGGAAGAACATCTTGACTGATTTCTGGCACCCAGATTATTGTTAGAAATGGTTTGCCATTGGTTTAGCTACTTTTTATGTAATTGAAATGTGCTGATTGTCAAATAGTATCAATGAGCAAATAGCAATTTTCTGATTACAGGACAGGAAAAGAGAGGAAGAAATTCCTGGTTGTGTACCATAATGAAATGAAAACAGTAAATGCTAGTAAATTAAACTGTTTTGAACATCTTATTAAGAAAATATGTACATTTAAGAAATAGCTTTCAGAAACAATCTGCTGTTGAAAGTTTTGCATTCAGTTTTGTAGCAAAAATAAAATATTAAATTCATGCTATATAAATATGAGACTTGCCTTTATATGTTTGCTGTATTTTTAGTTGTATAATTGTTGTAGCTTTGCTTTTGTGTTTAAGGCTCGCAGTACTGATGAGAACTTGTATGAATTGTAATAGCTGGATTGTTGGTAAAATAGTCTTCACAACAAAATTTCCAAATGAAATGTCGCAGGATTATGTGTTTGCATTAAAAAAATATGTTATTTGTCACATTTTCTGAAAAGGTGGTGTGGGTGGTAGTGTGCCTTAAAGTCATTTTTGATTTATGGCTACCCAAAAACCATAGGGGTTTCTAGGCAAGATTTGTTCAGAGAGGGTTTGCCTTTGCCTTCCTTTGAGGCTCAGAGAATGTGACTTGTCCAAGATCACTAGTGGGTATCCACTGCCCGGTTGGGATTCAAACCCTGGCTTCCAGAGACTTAGTGAATCCACTACAAACTTAGCCAAAACCACTCAAGCTCAAACCACTAAAGGTAGACTCTTCAGTATTTCATTCTGATGATGAGTTTTAGCCACTAAGAAATAGTGAGAGAAGAAAGACAGCTCCTTTTGTTTATCTGTCCCTATGTTTTGTGATCATTGTGAAACTTTAGTTTCAAAATGCATTAGAACACAAGTTCTGTACAGGAGCAGATGGTAGGGACTTCATCACTCTCTTTTTGAAACGAACCTTTAGAAAACCTAGTTACCAAGCAGGATTCTAGGGATATATGTGTAAAATTTTGTTAATTTACTTGCATCAGAATGACATCTAACATATTGTGTCTGAAAACTAAAGCTGCCTGCTGCCCCCAGAGATGTTGAAAAAAATAGATATTTCCCAAAAACAAAAGAATGAGATGGTAAGGTATGGAATAAAGATTCCCCCCCCCAAGGTTCTCTTTTGGCATGTCCACTTTCGTTGACATTAGCCTACCTGCACCCTTCTCTCCTTCACCATCACCTCTGCTCCTGCCACCAGTATTTAGACACTGCTGGGTTATGGAACTGGCAGTGTTTAATTGTGACTGTGCAGAGCTGCATAGATTGTAATGACTGTGATGAATGCTGAGTGAGCAAAAGAAGAGAAGCTTGGCAAGCTGCTGTCAGAGCCTGTGGAGCACATGTGAAATCCTCCAGCAGCTGCTTATATTGGAGCAGCTGTGAATTCATGGAGAGAAGCCAGACAGCTTGGAAACAGCCATTTACCACTTAACCCTCAGCCATGGGAGCCCATTTACAGAGGGGATTACTAAGGCCACATACTCCTCCTCCTCACCACTACTTCTTTCTTTAGGAACCTCATTCCTGATCAGACTGGACCTCCCGAAATCTCTTAAGATTGTTTCATCCATCCTACCACAAGGCTGGGAGCAACCTTAGGCAAAGTATTTTAATTAACAAATGATACCTCCTTTTCTTGTATAAGTGGCTAGAGTTATGTGCACAGCTCTAGAAAATGACAGCCAGTTCCACAACTCTGTTTAGAAGTCTCTTCAGTTTTATGTTATTCAGAAAATCTGTATAGGCAAATAATTAGATATACTATTTGTATTAAACAAATAGAAAATGTTGCAACAGTTTGAATTGGAAATCAAGATAACTGTATTTAGTATTACACTATGGGAGAAACAATTCGTAATCCTCACTTTAGAGATAAATTAGGATACTCTGTAGTTCAATTGTGTTTGACTTAGAATTAAGCCAGAATGGCTAAGTGTAGCAGCAGTTGGCTCTCAACTTTTGCAGGTTTAGCTTCCAGGAATATGATTATTTGTGAGTTTGTAGCTGCTGCATAACCAGCAATGTAGCTATCAGTGTAGGTGGTGATAGTACTGTACTTTAGTGACAGGGAGTGGCTCCGGGACCCTGGCTCTGTCATCCTCCTTCCTTCTCCTGCTGTTTGGGATGTAGCTGTGGCTGGCCCTCCTTGCCCTCGGAACTCACCAAAAGCCAGGAATCATGAAGCACTCTCCAAAAAGAAACTTGTGCATATGGAAGTCAATGACTCTATTCTTGAGAGGGGGTAGATTACAAAGGACTGTCCAAAAAGGGACTTGTACACATGGAAGTCAATAATTCTGCTTCCCATAAGAGGTGGGGTGGAATAATGAAGGACTGTCCAAAAAGGGACTTGTGCATATGGAATTAAGCCATGTGAAAACCTAGGGCCTTTTCTAGGGGACGGCTTGGAGACTGGAAGCCAGTCCTAGGAGGCCGCCCTAGAGTTAGGTGGACACATTCTGGTGCCAAAGTGACAAAGGTATCTGTTGGTAGTTGCTGCAAAAATTTCTTTCAGTGTCATTCTCTTCCTTCTAGAGAAGAATGAGGGCACTGAAGGAGTTCTTTGGAGCAGCAGAGTTTGTAGCATTCATGTTTGTGGAGTGGTGGTCTAGAGATATTTGGATTTTCTCTACTTTCATGGGGATCCCTGCACCTAACTCCCTTGAAAGTTGAGGGCCCGCTGTACATTAAGATGCCTTTGTGCTGATTGTCAAAGACATTTGTCCCCCTATCCTGTGACAAGGGAAGATAGTCAGGGCTGCAAGCTGTGTAAACATCAAGATACTGGTGAATTTTCACAATTCAGGTGTTAGACTGATGAAACATGATGGAATGCTTGGAGTGGCAGGAAGAAGGGGTACAGAAGAGAGTGGGACTTTGGAACTTTGCCTGATTTTGTGTGTGTGTGTGTGTGTGCGCGCACACGTGTGTGTGTGCATGTGCGCTAGCAATATGCACAACTGGTATATGAACGAAAGAGGTATGGAGGTTAGAATATAGTTAAGCATGGATACTCTGCAAGGTCTGCATGCCCTGCTCTGCATCGGAATATCCATCCCGGCTACTCACACAGTTGGTGAATTCTTGTCTCATCCATCCAATTTGTCTGTCTTTTCTGCTCTTTTTTTCTGTGTACATTTCTAAGACTTCAGTCTGCCTGTGCATTATGCATCTGCTCACTCTCTTACATATACATTGCTGCTAGTCATTCAGATATGACCCTTGATCCAGTATGACCAAAGGAGGAAGTTCTAAAAGGGGGACATCAAGAAACTGTGGCATACGTACACAGTTTTATACTCTTTATTTAAATGAGGTGTACCTAACTTGAGGAAACTAGCTCATGTTCATTTGCTCTTTGAAAGGTTAAAATATATGAGTTTTATTTTACAAAGGATTATACTCAGAATCCGTCATACATCATCTAGAGCAGTGCTGCTCAGTGTAGTGTTCCCTGGTTCAATACTGGCCCATGAGACTGCCAAGAAGGAAAGAAATGGACACAAATATGGTGCTGGTCTGTGGCACTGGGAAAAAGTCACCCGTGGCAGTATTTCCTTTCCGTGCAGCCAGCCATCTTGGGTGCAAAGCTGCTTTTGGTTCTTATTGGAGGGGAATGAGGAAGAATGCTCTAACCTGTGAGAGTATGACAAGCCTGTATTAGCATGGAAGAGACAGTCAAGTGTTTGCTGGCTGAGACTGCCTCATCTTCAAGTAGAGATTACCTATTTTCGTTGGAGTAAGAAGGAGAACTCTTTTTTTCCCCCTACAAGAATGGTCTTACAACCATAAAAACAAACTGTCCTTGCTACAAGGCTTTAGAGCTTAGGAGAGTGGAACATTGACTGTCATCTGGATTTTGAGCATTCCTTTTTAGGGCAGCCATTGGGAGGTTTTAAAGGAGAGAGCTTGATGGTAGATGGTCTTTAGGTTATCCCACATATTTAATTTTCATTACAGTTTGTTGGTGTGACCTGTAGGGCTGCATTTTTTTGCTCTCTTTTTAATCTTGGGTCACAGTCAGACAAATTTCTGCTTTTTCTGCCACAAGTCAGGTAGCTTTGGAACTCTCTAGGCAAGAGGCACAGTCAGTTTTGAGCAGGGGACCTGCCAAGCATCGAGTCATCTTTGGGCAAGACTCAGTTTGGGCACAGAGAAAGTACTTTAATTTTGAAGAGTAGGATGCATATTTTGTAAACCACATTGCATTTAATTAATTATGCTAATATTTCAACATTCATTTTGACATTTGATTGTTTTTTCTTTCAGGTTTTCGGCAGTTTGATTTCAGTTTGGGATGTGTTTGTTTTAGGCAGTACAAGCAGCATGCTTTATTGAGGCTTCTTTTATTTCTGCTGCACATTCTTTTAATTTAAGCTACCTTGTAGACTCACCAGTCTTATCCAGGCAGATTGATCAGTTTCTAAAAAGCCTTATCTTTCGTGTAGTTTTTCTTCTGTCAGATTGAAACTGGAATGTAGACAGTGTCAGTGGCATACTCTATCCAGGCTGATTTCTTTGGGTTCTGCTTTGTCACTTTAGCGTACATTGTTTTCATTCTCTGACACACTGTGCAGGCAGCTTTTCTTCTCTGGAATAATATTATTGGTTTAAATCCAGTATCTTGGTTTAAACTTAGAGCATTTTTTGCCTTCCTGAGACAGAACAGCAGGTGCCTCCCTGCTAGTCAAGGTGCATAATGTCCAGCTAGGTTATTTGGCACATGAAGGAGAAAATCCCATACATATCTATCCTTGCTCTCTCAGAGTAAAAATATAAAAATTATCGATCAGTAGTAAATCATACAGCTAACAAGTTCTATCCTTCCATGATACTCCAAATAATTTGCCTGTATACTATGCCTGAGGCTGCCTAATTACTGGGTGGTCTTGTTTGTAAAAGGTACCTAGCCTCACTAGTTAAGGGTGGTTTATAGTATAACTGTGGCCCTTTCCACACGCGGGCCGGGAAACGGGGAAAGCCACGCTAAAACGTGGGCTTACCTTGTTCCGTTGCCGTGTGGAGCAGCGCATTTCGCTGCTCTACACGCAGCAGCGTCCCACGGCGTCCTCAGCGCCCAGCAGCGCCCAAAATGGCGGATTTTGACTGGTGGAGCCTCTCCACCAATCGGAGAAGCTCGCCAGCCGGAAATCCCTCCCCCGGCCCGATCTGCAGGGACGCCCTTTCACGCGTCCGTAAATCCATACGGGCACTGCGACGGGGCTGCACGGGGCTGGACACCCTGTGCCTTTGAAAAACCACATAAAATGTGGTTTTTCAAAAGCATGCGGCGCTGCCACTTGCAGGCGCCCGACCGCGGTTTGGCGTGTGGAATTTCTCGAGAGTAATCCACCCCAATTCGCGTAATGGTGTAGACGACTTCCATGGAGGTCGATCTACACCATTTTTTTAACCCCATATGGAAAGGGCCTATGTCAGCACTGTAAAAGGCTTCTAGGAGGCTGATGAACAAGGGGAAAAATGCCCAAGACCTGAGAACAAGGCTTAAAGTTATACATGTATTGGTTTGGGTTTTTTTGTTACATTTTATAGTCTTCCTTCCCTTTAAAATGCGGAAGTTAGCAAAATACACTCCTTTGTGCTAAGAAGGAATATGACAAAATATCTTAAATAAAATTTCAAAAATTCAGTGAGTAAGGTTTTAGCAGAGCTTGGTTTCAGAAACCATGTTTTGTGCATACCACTTCTAATCTTATTTCTGATTAATATTATTTATGTAGTTCTTTTGTTTCCCCGCTTAGTTATTTATTGCCATTGTTATACATCGTTTTATCTGGAAGGATAAGCCACTATGAAAACTCTTTTACTGAAAACATAGAATTATGTATATCTTTAAGGTAAATGAGAATATGAAGTACAAATAAAGACAGAAGGTTGAAAAATTGCTATGTCAAAGAACTTCTGTATTCTTTACCGATTATTCTGCTGAAAAATAACTTGTTCTGTTCTGTGCTGCTCTTTGTTTTTATTACTTTCCATTGCTTTTCTGAGAAGAAAAAACTTTTAAAATCAGTAAGAGAATGGCACAAAATTTAAAAAAAGAAAGGGTTACAGTGCCCTTTAAATTTTGCTAGAAACAAGTACAGTGTTCCTTCCATGTTTGCAAAGGTTCAGGGTGCAGAACCCTCATGAAAGTAGAAAAATTGTGAGTTCCCCCGCCCCCCGTTCCCCTCTCATTCACTCTTGTGGTTCTGGTGCAGGAGCCTTCCTTCTCTACACCTGGGCCAGAGGAAAGGGAGGGGGGCAGAGAGGAGAAAGAAGGAGCATGCCCCCCCATTGCCTTACTTTTTGCCTCAGCGCAAGTTCTCAGTGTGGGGCAGAGACAAAGGAATGGGAAGGGAGAGCACCAGAAGGCACAAGGAAAACACACACGCATATTCCCCCTGCAATTGCCTTACTTTTTACTTCAGTGCAAGTTCTCAGCACTGAGAAAGAGGCAAAGCAACAGAAGGAGAGAGCTCTGGAGGGCACAAGGAAAAAGTGTACACATCTCCCCCCACCCTGACTTAGCTTTTGCCTCAGCACACTTGCCTACTTTCTCCGTGCTGGCAAAATGCCATGGAAGGGGAGGAGGAGAATTGCGGGGGGGCATTGTCATCATGAGAATAATCAAATAGGCAAGAGACAGACCTGCAAATGTGGGGGAAGAACTATAGTTATCGCACCATTATAGTGACTTCATTCTTGCTTCATTCTTTTACTTTTGAAGTGTGATGTTTTTGTAGCCTTTCTATCTGAAAAGTGTAACTTGTTATTTCATGTTCTTGCATAGATGAGGATGATCATGTACAGAGTGCCTAAGTTGCATTACTGATGAACCACTTCCAGTTTCCAAACATCTCTAGCATATGAAATATTGGTTTCCAGATAAGAAAGTGGCTACTTCTCTAGTTTCAGTCTTGGGGAGATTTATTTAGAGGTGGGGTTGAGAGCATAACAGATCTGCACCACTGATGTGCACAAATAGCTGCATTTAAATCTTCATTCCAGCAAAACACCCACCCATCCTTGCCTGTACACCCTATTGTACCTGTCGTAAAGATTGTTCTTCCGGTGGAAAAGAGCAGTTAGGAACAGCAGCTGACTTTATTTAGAGCAGTGGTTCTCAACCTTCCTAATGCCGCGACCCCTTAATACAGCTCCTCATGTTGTGGTGACCCCCAACCATAAAATCATTTTCGCTATTGCTTATTTATTTATTTGTTAGTTAGTTAGTTAGTTCCAAAATCAAATAGATTGGAAACACTGCCCTAAATCACTGCTCCGGATAGACTTCTAATACCTAAAAACTGGTAACCCTCCTCCCCTTTTTTAAGCACAGAAACCGTCCATCAATGCCAGAATTAAGGCAGTAGTTCTAGTTCTGAATGTTGGGTTTCCACAGTTCAAAAAGCCAGTCACTCCCAAAGGCAATGCTGAAACAGCCCACATTTTACACGAGGCGCAGGGAGGAAAGGACAGGGAGAGCGGAAAGATGGCGGCGGCATAAGCAGACACATTTTTTTTCACTCCCTCCCTTCCTCCCTCCCTTAAAGGGTGTGCGGACGCTGTACATACAAAAAGCGAGGAATGCAAGACAGTCAGGGCGAAGAACACAACACATGCATGTGGCAAGCGCCAAGGGTCTACGCACAACAAAAGCGAGAGGAGAAAGTCATCCTGGCTATTTCTGCACTAGACTGTTATAGCACTATTATTCCACTTTCACCATCCTATGGAATCCTGGGGTTTGCAGTTTGAACCCCAGCGCAGGGGTCTCAGAAGCACTGCTCCAATTGGCTGTGACACCACCTTCTTTTAAAAGGGGGGGCAGGATTGAAGAGCGGCGACCCCTGTGAAATGTTCGTTCGACCCCCAGAGGGGTCCCGACCCCCAGGTTGAGAACCACTGATTTAGAGTGATCAACAAGGTTGAACTTCCTGAAAGGAGACGGCTATGGAAAGCAGCCCCAGGATTTGTGGCTGGAACAAAAGCATGCATAAATGGACAGCTCCCCTCCCTGACTAGGCCTACATCTCTTGTAGAGACAGATGACAGTAGCAACAAACAATGATTTGTTGGGCAGAAACAAGCAACAGTTAAACAGAATGGCCAGCAGCAGCCACCTGGCAGGCAAGCAGACAGAAAAGTTGAGTAGGGGGATGCACACAGGATGAATTTGCATCCTCTGACATAGGATGAGGTCTGTGCCTAAAGCAGGCCTGTCAGAATGAATGGGACTTAACTTATTCATAACCAGTGCAAAGGTCTGTTGATTTTAGTGGAAGCCAGCATGGTGTAGTAGTTTGAGTGTTGGATTGCAATCCTAGAGACCAAGGTTCAGTTCCCCACTCAACCATGGAAACTTACTGCGTGACCTTGAGCATGTCATACACACTCAGCCCCAGAAAATCCCATGATAGGTTCACTTTAGCATCAACACTTGAAGGCACTTGAAGGCACACAACAACAACAAATGCTGTAGGCTATATTTCAGAGGAGAGAACGGGCAAACCAGCTAAGTATTCCTTGCCTTGGAAAACCCTGTGAAATGCATGGGTTGGCAAAAGTTGACAGGCAGTTTGAAGGCACATACACAAAATATGTCTAACTTGGGATTTAATGCTTTACAATTTCTATTTTCTTTTGGGGATTTCTATCACAGATAGCTTTCTACTGAAGATTGGTTCTCAGCGGGTATCTTCCTGCTGTGCTACACAGTACAGGGGTGATACGTAATCATTCCACAAACCAAAAGTTGATAGGAAAAATAGTATACTGAAGTCCTCCCAAGTGACACACAGCATGGACAAACCATATCTTCTCAGTTATCCGGAATCCATAGTTAGAGAAGAATGTTTTAATGGTAAGTGGCGCAGTGGGTGCCACCGTTGGCAGCAGTTCTCTCTTCTGGAGATTTTAGCTTTTTATTACCCTTAAGAATACATGCAAAGGAGTTAGATCAGAAACTTTCTTTCTCTGTCAATGGCTTTAATAATTGGAAGACTAGTGAGAAATATATCTTTATCCTATGCTTTGCTCTTCCAAAACTTACATTATAGTGATGTATGCATGGGAAGAAAAGCAGCAGAAGTCAAGTGCAGTATAAAAAAGAGAAGCATTTGGAACTGTTCTATACAAGTTTACATTTAATTAAGGCTGTTTATTGGGCATCCTCATTTTAAAAAAAAAGTTGTGTCTCACACAAACCTGCTTGAATATTAATCTGGGGAATGAGTTCTGTATGTGCAGACTCAAAACTGCTAAGTCGTTGTTTTCTGGACACAATCCACCTCATATCTAAAGACAGAGGGCTTGGAGAAGGGCCTCTGACAAAGAAGTTAATGTGCAGATTTGTTTAGGAGAAATCAGGCTCCTGTGGTCTGCATATATCTTTTGCAGACATTTTTATTTGTGCAGGCCCTCTAGACTACCTTTTGGCTGGCTTTTAATCTGTTGTTCTTTTTTTGTGTGTGCGGGGGGGTGAGCATTTTTTTAAAGATACCTTTCCTTTTGTGTATGTGTGTGTTTGTGTACGTGTGTACACATCCGCACATCTTCAAATTACCTGTCAACTTATGGCAACCCCGTGAATTTCATAGGATTTTCTTCGGAAAGGAGTAGTCAAGAGGTGGTTTTACCAGTTCCTTCCTTTGAAGTATAGCCTGCAGCATCTGCTGTTTGTTAGTGGTCTCTCATTTAAGTACAGTCAGCCCTCCACTTTTGCAGGTTTCACTTTGCAAATTTGATCATTTGCAGATTATTTGCTGCCACCTCTGTTGCCTTTCTATGCCATTTTTAATAGGGCCTGCAAGCCTTATGAGACTGAGAAACTGCAGACAATGCTTGTAAGTCCCTCTTAAAAATGGTGTGGGGCAGCAGTGGAGGTGGCAGTAAGCCCCACCAGCCAGCCACTTCTGCCTTGTTAAGGAACTCTGATGCCTCAAAGTAATCCATGGTGAGTTGAATATAGTGATCGTACTTTTTTGTGCCTTAAATAGCATTTGAGAGGGCCTATTCATGTTTTTTTCACTTTCATGGGGGTCCTGTACCCCTAACCCTAGCAAATGTGGAGGGATTACCATACTAAGTAAAGCTGATTCTGCTTAGCTTCCAAGATCAGGTGGGATCTGGTATCTTTAAGGTATTTAGACCTCTGACCTTTTCTTATACCTTTCCCAGAATATTGTCATTCAGATTCATTGAGTAATGGAGCTGTCCAGAGTGTTATCTGGTATATCCAACACATTTGTTAGGTAACTGTTTCATAGATCCAGTTGGCAACCCCCAGCAAGTTAAAAAAAAACAACACATCTGTGTTTTTTGTACCAAAATGGAAATCAGAGGAAAAGTAGAGGCTGGTGAAAGAAAAAGTAATCCCTGAAGGCATTTAGGAAGAATCCTTCAAGTAATCTGTAGAAGATTCCAGATGTCTTTGTTTACTTAGGCAGTGCTTGCCTGATCTGTTTGTTTGATTTCAGACCTGTGTATTGTTTTTGAAAAGTTTGCTGAAACATATTGAACTGCTTGTCTTCTTTGTGGTATAGGAATCTATCCTTGTTCTTTCCATGTTATTTCTGCCTTTGGTACCAATTGTTTTTGTTAAAGAAAAAGTGGAAACTCAGATCTCAGTGTTGGCCAGGAGAAGCTTTGTACAGTTAAGGCTTGTGTACACTTTGCACCCATTCATGGAGATGTCAAATCTGACCATAGTGACACACGCCTTAATTATATCCTGTCTGGATTACTGTAAAGCACTCTGTGTGGGACTGCCTTTGAAGAATGTTCAGAGTGTTAAAGATCTGGTCCAAAAAGCTACAGCTTGTTTGTTAAGTATGGTTAACAAACTCTTGTTGCAGCAGCTTCATTGCCTGCCGGTTCACTTCCAAGTGCTGGTTAGTACCTTTTAAGGACTATGTGACTTCGGCCCAGGTTATCTGAAGGACAGTATCCTTCCATATGAGCCTGCCCCTGTTTTGTGATCCTCTGCAAAGGAGCACAGAGAGAGTTTGCTTGATGACTGCTTCCAGGTGCTGCAACTCCTTTTCAAAATAGTTTAGACTGGCATCCTTCTTGCTAGCTTTTCACAAGCAGGTTAAAACTTTTTTGGGCAGGGCAGGCCTTTGAAGACTGATTGCTCAAGGGGACTAGGTCTCACATATTTGTGCTGTTCAGTCTATCTGTGTTTTGTTTATTTTTTAAAAGCTACTGTTTTAGTTTGTTATAATGTATGGGTACTTTTTGCATTTGGTACTTTTTTAAAGCTGTGTTTCTTTAACTGTTGTAAGCCACCTTGAGTCCCAAACCAAGAAAAAGGTACTATTATTGTTATTGCTGACAATTGTTGTTGATGGTGGTGGTTATGATGATAACTACCACCACTTGTATTCATGGAAAGTCGTAATTGTTTTCACTCTCATTTTCCCCCTCACATTGCTCAATAAATGGGAAGCAGCATCCCCAGTCTATAACCAAACTATAACAAACTATACTCAGCTTGATGAAAATGTCTAGGTCAGTGGTTCTCAACCTTCCTAATGCTGCGACCCCTTAATACAGTTCCTCATGTTGTGGTGACCCCCAACCATAAAATCATTTTTGTTATTATTTATTTATTTATTTATTATTTAGTTAGTTAGTTAGTTGGTTAGTTATTTCCAACATCAAATAGATTGGAAACACTGCCCTAAATCACTGCTCTGGATAGACTTCTAATGCCTAAAAACTGGTAACCCTCCCCCCTTTTTTTAAGCACAGAAAGCATCCATCAATGCCAGAATTAAGGCAGTAGTTCTAGTTCTGAATGTTGGGTTTCCACAGTTCAGAAAGCCAGTCACTCCCAAAGGCAATGCTGAAACAGCCCACATTTTACACGAGGTGCAGGGAGGAAAGGACAGGTAGAGAGGAATGATGGCGGCAGCATAAGCAGACGCATTTTGTTTCCCTCCCTCCCTCCCTTAAAGGGAGTGCGGACGCTGAACATACAAAAAGCGAGGAATGCAAGACAGTCAGGGCAAAGAACACAACACGTGCGTGTGGCAAGCGCCAAGGGTCCACGCACAACAAAAGCGAGAGGAGAAAGTCATCCTGGCTATTTCTGCACTAGACTGTTATAGCGCTATTATTCCACTTTCACCATCCTATGGAATCCTGGGGTTTGCAGGTCTCCTCTCCTCCCCTCCTCCTTAACGCTCTGGCTCCAGCTCTCTCCTCTTGGTGTCCTCACCTCTGCCTTAACATTCAGCCTCCAGCTCTCTCCTCCCACTCTCCGCACCTCCGGCTCCACCTCAGGCTCCTCCAGTGCTTTCCCACCAGGCAGGGAAAGACAGGGAAACGCCCAGCATGCCTCCTCTCCCCTCCTCCCAGCGCAGGGGTCTCAGAAACACTGCTCCCATTGGCTGTGAGGCCACCTTCTTTTAAAAGGGGGGGCAGGATTGAGGAGCAGCGACCCTGTGAAATGGTCGTTCGACCCCCAAAGAGGTCCCGACCCCCAGGTTGAGAACCACTGGTCTAGGTCATTTTACATACGACAACATTTCCTGTAAAGAACTTCTTTTCAGTATGAAAGCTGTCGTCACAGACCAGCACTGAATGCACCATATTCTTTGGAAGTGCTGGAGGAAACTGCCAAAACTGGTCAGGAAATAGACTTTAGCCCTAATAAAATGAAACAATTTTTGAATAAAGTTCAGTTGTTTTGTGTTGAAATCTGTAACAGTTTAATTTTGTGAGTTCATTTCTTGTAGTGTTTTCAAATAGGTGGTATGATTAATTAGCCTTTAAATAATCTGCCTGAAGTTAATAATATTCTCACTATTTACTGCAGCTTGTAATTGTGCCAGATTTCCATTGACAGGAGTAGGAAGTTGAAAGCTGCAGGCTAGTACACATTTAACTGTAGAGATCTTGAAGGTTATGCCTTTCTGTTAATCTGAAAGTGCAACAAGCTTATGTATGTTCCACAAACAATGCTCTGAGTATTTGAAAAATGCGATTTTTTAATGTTTCTCATTGTAGTCTGTGGTCAGTATGTGCTAATATTTGTAAATCATGTTTATTAGTTTTTTGTAAATTTTGTCATAACATGACATGAGAGAAAAAAAATAATGCCTGGAAATCATTTATTGCATAGCAACATGTGAAGTTGAATCTGTTAAGAATTCTTCAGGTTAATGCTGCCTTATTTCAATTTTTCTTTGAAAGAAACAAAGCTTAAAAACTCACAGTAACACATGATACTGAATATTATGAATGGGCACCCTTGCCAGGTCCAGCCCGACCAGGGCTTCCCATGGGATGTCATGGTGTTTTGAAGAGGACTGGGGTATCCCAGAGGCCACATATTGCCCACTTCTGCTGTATAGTATAATATTGTATTGCTAATGAATATTTTACAGTTAATAATAATTTTAACCTATGACAATTAAAATAATTGAAATAATTAGTATTAAAATATGATGATAGTTTTCTGGGGGGGTTTTCTGAAAAACAAACTATATGGGCTGCAGGGGGTTTAAGGTACAGTGGACCTTTCATATATGTGGGGGTTCTGTTCCAGAACTCCCTGAGAATGAGAAAAAATGTAATTGCTGACATTCCATATTAGTAAATGGTGGCAGCATGTATGTGGATGCTTCAGCATGTCCACATGCATTATAGTCACCATTTTAGGTATAGGATGCAGTGCTCCACAATCACTTAGATTGACAGATCGGGAGGTCACTGATATGGGAAGTCCACTGTACTCAGTTCACCCAGCATTAAAGAGGTAGAATATCTCATGGTAAGGATACATGGTAAAGATTTCTCCAGTTATGTGGTACACGGTTGTGCTGCAGTAAATGTTTACATATAGAGCGTAAAATTTAAGAAAAGCAATCCACATTTCTTATAGCAAAAGGCAACCTTCTGTTTGTTTTATTGGAAGTGGATCATACTTTAAATGTTCAGGGCTACCATCACAAAAAGGACTTCTGTAGATTTTTGTGGGTAATGTTTTGGCAGCCCTATGTTTTGTGCCTTCATTTTTGAGGAAGGTTGTAACTCCAAGGTCACCATTTTGTGTAGTTAAACCTATTTGAAGGTACTTGTGCTCTCAGCTGAGTGTTGCAATTGTCTCAATCTGATCGTGTTATTATAAAAGCTCCATATGTTTACAACTTGAGAATGTGAGTAGATTCACTCACTGTTGAACAAAACTTTTCTTAAATTCCACTTTACAGTGTTTCCTTTCAAATGTAAATACAGTACACATTCACTGGTCATATTAAGACTCTTTTGTGTTATGGTGGGTTCTAGCAATTTAATTATATTATGTAAAGAGATATTAGGACATCTGTATTAAATAGCTGCTGTCTAGGAACTGTAGAATTCAGAGAAGAACATTAGATGTGGGAAGAACCTTCCTTCCTCATACAATTTCAGCCCAAGCATTCCATTTCCTGAATATAATTATAAAATTATTATAATGATTTCACATTACCTATACTAATGGGCAGACATCATATAAGGTTCCTAATTTGTTGTCTGCTGCTGCATGTAAATATATACTCAAATCCTTACTTCCATGTATATGTAGATGTTTTTACAGTTGAATTGGTAACATCTTGGAAAACACTGCACATCTGAAAGAATTGTGGAATTACGTGATTCACATACTGAGTATCAAGTTAAGTCAATAAAGAGAGGCGTTGCACATTTCTTCATCATATTATTGTTTGTTGAAGAGCAGAGGCATTAACATTCAGTATTGTCTGGTGATGAAGTTTGCAGTGTACTAGTGTACCCAATACAGTTGCAGACATCAACAGCTAGTCCTTTGTAAGAGCAGATGTCTCTGATGGGGTTGCATGATACTACACATATCAAAAGACAAGATCCAGTGGTTTGTTGTAATAAAGAAGAGTATTGTAATGTGGATGACATGTGTAGGCAAATAAGAATCTGTATCTCATCAGTTATTCAGTGTTCTGGACTGAGGCATCAAGTTCCTGTACTTACAAAACTGATTTGTGTGGCACTAATCCCCCAAGTCTGAATAAGACTAATTTATGTCATTGAAATTTGTGAGGAAATGTAGCATTGCAGTCTAAGAACCTAGTTTTTTCTCTTCTTTCCCCTATAGAATTGTAAATTCAGTTAATGCAACATACAGTTTTTTAAAGAAACAGTGGTTGATTGATTTGAATAGCAATTCCTAGAAAGCAGCTATTACATATGGACGTCCTAATATATCTTCATATAATATAACTAAATTGGTAGAATAATAGAATGGCAGAAACCAGAGGGACTATCCAGCCCAACCCCACCGCCATACACAGTCAAACCACGCCCGACAGATGGCCATCTAGCCTCTCTTTAGAAACCTCTAAAGACGGAGGGTCCACCACACTCCAAGGCAGTGTATTTCTCTGTTGAACTGCTCTTACCATCAGGAAGTTCTTCCTAATGTTTAGGTGGAGCCTCTTTTCCTGTAGTTTGAAGTCATTGGTCCATGTCCTAGTCTCTGGATCAACAGAAAAAAGCTTCCCCACCTTCCATATGATGTCCCTTCAAGTATTTAAATATGGAGTGTGTCCAAAGGAAGGTGACTGAAGTGGTGAAGGGTCTGGAAGCCATGCTCTTAGGGAGCTGGGTATGTTTAGTCTGCAGAAGAGAAGGTTAAGATGGGACATGATAGCCATGTTTAAATATTTGAAGGGATGCCACGTAGAGGAAGGAGAGGGCTTGTTTTCTGCTGCTCCAGAGGCTAGGACAAGGAGCAATGGATTCAAGCTACAGGAAAGGAGATACCACCTGAACCTGAGGAAGAACGTCCTGACTTCACTTTCACACACTTCACTTTCACACACCTCAGGTGCTTCTTTTCTGAGGGAACCCTCCCTCTCAGCTACTCCGATCAAGCTGTACAGCCCTTTAAAAACCCACCTCTGGTGGTCCTCCTTCACAGTCTCCTGCCTGATCAGTTAAGGATGGATCACAACCCGATTTCTCAGCACCACAGACCCTTTCCTGTTGCCCCCAATACACAAGGAAGGAGATGAGCAAGAGAGAGAAAGTATAGGGCTGTCATGCTGACTCCCCCGCAATCTTCCCTCTCTTTTCCCTGACCTGGTTTGGACCCTAGGTGTCCATTCCCTCCAACATGCTTTAGCCCCTTTCCCACATACATTTTGATATTTGCAATTTCCCCACTCTTGTAAGGGTCCTGCACCTCTAACCCTAATGAATGTGAAAGGCTGACTGTATACTCTATTTGGTTATAGAGGGTTTGGAGGTGAAAATTTTCCTCCTGAGATGTTCTAGAAAGCTTGTGTGCCTCTTATCTCTGGTTGATAAAGTTTGAAAGATTTGGAGATAAATCTGTGGATAAGGTGACAATTGTGCCAGAGTGTTGGACATTTTCTGCACACTCTGTTAATGGTATTTGCTGGATTCTCATGGAGATATTTCCATATAGAGTGGTGTGTGCAAGGAATTTTCTCCAAGAACAAATTGTTTTATGACTTCAGAAATGCAAGAGGAGGGTAGAGGGCAAGATGTACCTATAGCTTAGTTTACTTGTTTTTGTTTTTTAAATTACTCTACTTTATAAAAAATCTTATCTTTTTTTCTCTTATTGTGTATTATACTATTGATTGATTGGGACATTTCTTAATGTTTGAAACCTGTTGCCAAAATTGGAAAAACCACAAATAACTCCCCCTCCTGCACTCCCCCTCCTATTCCCCCTGACTTTTGCCCTGATGTGTGAGCCTTCCTTCTCTGTATCGGGCATAAGGCAGGGAAATGGGAGTGGGGAGCTTCAGAGGGCAGAAGGAAGGCTCATGCGTGCCCCCTCCATTCCATTGCTTTTTGTCTTGCTTCATGTTCTCCATGCCAAGGCAAAAGGCAAGGGAATTGGGGGAGAGCTCTGGAGGGAAAAAAGAAGGTACGTGTATGCCTCCCTCCCTCATTTCCTTGCATTTTGTATTGGCATGTGTTCTCCATGCTGGGGCAAAATGTAAAGGAATGGGAGGGGGAGCTCTGTGGGGGAGAAAGAAGGTGCTCATGTGCATTTCCCCCATTCCTTGTCTTCTTTCTCTATGCCTGACAAAAGGCAGGAGAATAGGAGTAGGGGCACGTGCATGCCTTGCAAGACAGTCAGCCCTCCACATTTGCAAGTTTCACTTTTGCAAATTTGATTATTCCCTTATTATTTCCTGTCACCTCTGCTGACCCCCTATGCCATTTTTAGTAGGGCCTGCAAGCCTTGTGAGACTGAGAAACTGAGAGAGAGGCTTGTAAGTCCCTATTAAAAATGGTACGGGGCAGCAGTGGAGGTGGCGCTGAGCCCCACCAGCCACCCATTTCGGTCTTGTGAAGAAACCCTGATGTCTCAGAGGAATCCATGGTGGGTTGAAAATGGTGATCATACTTTTTTTGGTGTGTTAAATATGGTTTGGAAAGGCCTAGAGTTATTCATGGTTTTTTCACTTTCATGGGGGTCCTGTGCCCCAACCTTAGTGAATGTAGAGGGGTGACTATAATCAGATTCATGAAGGTCAAACCCACAAATGTGGAGGGAGGACTGTACTATACTACATACTAAAGGTTGTAATAGTGGATTATGTATCAATCTGTCCGGTGCAGTATAATTCTGTAAATAATTAAAATAAGAATAATATCCTCAGAAACTATGGGTAAGCAAGTGGTTTTTTTGCCTGGCAGAAGGAAAAGGAAATGCTTGACAATTAGAAAGAGATGTAGGCAAATAACATTAATTGTGGCTGAGATCCTGTTAGGTGGCAGTGTGAATGTAGCACAGACAGGAGTAACATGGTCACAGATGTAGCAATAAGAGAGGAGCCAGCAGGACAGCTTTCTCTCCTGATAGTGTGGACTTTCTCTGCCTTCAGTGTGCTGCCACTACACACCCCTGCAAAGTGTACACTATGCCAGAGTAGTGCGTCAACAGGATTCCCACCTTTGTCTGCAACGCAGCATACTCTCTGTAGTGCTACATAGGTGATTTATACCAACAAATCTATTGAGTATTTATGGACTAGAGTGAATGTTGTTAGATGCAGTAGAGCTTTTTGGGATACAATGGTATTTGGAATGGAGGATGGCTCGTATTAGAGCCAGTGAAGGTTTTTCAGCTATACCAGATAGGTGGGGGAGGGGTCTGGACTGCAGTGTGGGAAGAAAGGACTGACCCTTTTATTTCACTATCCTATTTTGGTTCAATAGTAAAAGCAGCTATTGGATGTTGTTGCTATGTGCCTTTAAGCGGTTTCCATGTTATGGTGACCTTAAGGTGACCCTTTCACCAGGTTTTCTTGGCAAGATTTATTCGGAGAGGATTTGTCTTTGCCTTCACCTGAGGCTGAGAGATTTTGACCTGACTAAGGTCATGCAGTGGATTTTCAGGGCCAAGTGGGGATTTGAACCCTGACCTCCAGAGTGGTAGTCCAACCCTCAATCACTATAGCATGCTGGCTTTACATTTTACTAAACAGATTATACTTTGGCCCTGAAAAATTAATTAATGCATTTGTTACATTTATTTCCCTGTGTTACTTTGCTTACCATAGGAGAAAATGAAGCTTTTGATTGGAAACCAGTTGCAACACAGTGACAGACAAGAGTATATAATTAAAGGCTTTGTAGAAACTCAGAGTTTGAGATTCCTCTTATTGACACTGTAGAATAATTACAGTGTTGGATGGCAAATAGTGCACCAGTGATTTCTGGTTGTCTTTTTAGGGAAGTCATTTATTTCAGACTTAAAATCTTCATAATTTAAGGTACAGCTTATATGTTTTGAGAGACTGAACATTAAAGTTAATGGTACATTTTTTTAAAAAAAAATTCACTTCTTTTTAAAAAGTAGCCATTTACCAAGTAATTTCAGCAATGTAGTCTTTACATTTGTGAGTGAAATTTGTATTTAGAAGGGTTTTTGGCATATTCACTTGACAAATTGTAGATATTTGAACTAATCTTTACTTAGCTTTCTAAGAAGGGAAACTTCTACTGCTGTTTCATTTCATTTCATTTTAAAAGCTATTTTTTTATTAGTTGTCCTGTCAAAGTGGTGCAGTGCTCTTCTGTAGAGAATAGTACCACCAGAACAGTACCACCATTCATGCCCAGAGCTATTCAGTTTGCTGACCTTTTCTTTTTTAGTGGCTTTCCTTTGCATGTGTTTTCAAATTGCCTGTTGACTTACGGCAGCCCCTTGAATTTCTTAGGGTTTTCTTAGGCAAGGAGTACTCAGAGGTGGGTTTGTCATTTCCTTCCTCTGAAATATAGCCTTCAGCACCTGGTGTTCATTGGTTGTCTCCCATCCAAATATTAACTAGTGCTGACCCTACTTAACTTCCAAGATCAGGTGGGATCTGGTGCTTCTTGTATATTCAGGCTACCTGTTTTTGGTTTTGTTTCATATGTTTATTGTGTCCTGTTGGGACTTTGAATACCTCCTGATATTAAATGGGCAAAGAAGTGGCAGATGAGAAAGGTTCCTGCTTGTATGTCAAAGTAGTCTTTATTTGGAATTTTATATAGGTTCCTATCCTAGGTAAGTCATACTTGCAAATGTGCTAAATGATGGCACAAATCCATGTAACCATTTACTAGGCTCTCTGGCCACCTTGGTTAGTAACTGTAGTCTGGAAGTAGTTAAAAATACCAAAGTTTGTAAAACTTCTTTGCCTGATTTTCTTACTGGATAGGTAGGTGTTGTCCCTGAAGTGAATGTTTTTTTCTCAGTGTTGTGTAAGGTTGTATTTTTGTGGCTGCTGCTGGGCTTTAAATTTGTTTTGGTTATATTTTAATGCTGAAAGACACTGAATTAATTTGAGACTTTTCTCTTTTCATCTGGATCATAAAGCTAACCTTTGCTCAGGGTTTACTGCCACTTTTGGGAGTGAGAAGAGGTAGTTTTGTGGATTCAGTCTTCCCTCTGTAGGAAGGAAAATTACTGAAAGCTGCCCCTTCAAATCAGCAGGATCCTCCACTTCATAAGAGAGTGGTGTCCAACATGCTGTGCTGGACATTCTGTAGCCCTCAACAGGTTAGACTAGTTGTTTAGGATGAAACAGTTGCATTGAGGGTATAAGGATTCAAAATAGTCATGGAAATAGTCCAGTGTAGATCAGAAGACTAAATGAAGGTAGTATAAAAGTAGGTGGGTGAGAATGTTTAGAATAGTTGTCGAGAGGCGAGGTGTGTTACTGGAGCCTCCCTTCCTTCACCCACCCCCGTTCATTTTTATCTCCATTTTATGCTGAAATCTCCCATTGAAATAAGAACTAAAAATAGCCAAAGCTCTAGATGTGTAGGTAGGAAAGTCTTTAAAAAAAACATTGTCAGTTGTGTGTGGAGGAGGTAGTGATGTTTTTATCTAAAATTTCTCATTTACTAGACAGTACTATATGAACAAGGCTTTGAAGGATTGAGTTATGATGTCCAGCCTGTAAATTTTGTAAAGATGAAAAATAATGTGCTGCCTTGTTGCTCAAGCTGATAAATGATTACTAAGATTCCTAATACAATAGCAAGCATAATAGTATTCAGGCCACATAAAATAAGAGGTAATATTCTTCTCTTAATTGTACTTGGCTCTGTTCTTCTCTAAAATGTGGCTGATAAAATGTAAATGTGTAAACTATAGCTCAAAGTCCAACGTTTAGCTATGTTTTCTCCTAAGTATAACACCATGATTTCAGTAAAGTTTATCTGCAGCAGAATGTTGTAACGTGGAGTTCTCCCTGTTCATGATTCCAGATACTGTTTCTCTCCCTTCTAATAGTTAGAATCCCCAGCTCACTGATTATACTTGAACTTTATCATGCTGGTTTACAGCTTTCTCCTCTAAAGAATTTTACACTTCTGCTAACCTTGGGGTTTCTACCAAGTCTACTTATATCTTCTCACTTGAGCATGCTTGTGTTGCTTTGGCTACAAAACCATGCATCTAGAGTCTGAACAGTGGCAGTAGAAGTAAAAAATAGGAAGCAGCAAGTAGATGTTGGGAGACTATTCTTAGCATGTGCTGTGACTGGAGATATGATGGGGAGAAAGCAGAGAAATGTTAGCATCAAGGACAGAAGTTTGTGGTCTGACTTGGGTCTTGATGTGCACTTTTCTGGAAGTTTTTGAACAGTTGAAAAAATGCAAGCAGTCTTTATCCAAGTTAGTAAAATAATAGGATTCAGCTTCAATTGGCCTTGGAGATGGTCCTGAGTCTAAGAAGATTGACTTTTGTTTTATGTCAGAGGAATGAGAGATTTTTAATGAAGAATCCACAATAGCTTTAAGTGCACTTCTTACCTGCACCTGCAGTGTTAACTGTGGACTATGTGTTGCTATTTAACAGTGCTGCTATAAACTGTACTTTCCCAGCACAGTCTTCCAACCTGCTGTAGTGTTGTAATAAGAATATGCTGCAGTGTTCTTATACACCACTCTCTCAACTCATTCTGCAGTGCTGAAATGAACCCAATAGATAGCACTGCTGGGTTATCTATCAGCTCCAGACCAACTTTCAGGAGCGATCTAATACTTCTGGATAACACTGCAGGATTCATGTGTAGAATCCAGAATTTAACCTGCAGTATTCAGTGTCAATTACCTTACAGAGCTGTCACAGCCCTTTGCAACCTGGAGTGTGGTAGAATAACATGCTTAAAAGTTTCACAGTGGATAAGTACTGAGTTAGAAAGGAGAAATTCATCTCCTTCCTGCTACCTTTTTGGGGATTTGGGAGTGTACATGGATTGACACACAAGTACCCAGTTCCTGCTATATTAAAATTTTTCATTTCTCTACTGTTTTACTGGGCAGCTCTCACTTCTTGTCTGTTGGAGCATACAAAGATCAAGAGTACAGAATGATTCTCTCTCACCCTTTTTGTACCCCTCTATCTGATCCTCTGTCTTCCTATTCCAGCCACTCCATTCTACATTCCATCTCATTATCCTTGTGCCTCCCCTCCAGCAAGCAGCCAGCATTGTGTAGCCAATAGGCATACTTAGTCTCATTGGAATGCATTTTTGGGGGCAGGGAGGGTCTCTCCTAAGAGATTTTTCCCTGTAGTTTTTTTTTTATTTATTTTTAAATACAGGTCTGTCATTTGCCTTGGGTCTGTTGCCACCTTTCTCTTATGCAAGAGCACTGCTCTTTGGCTATGTAGTTGAATTAGAGTATATAATTATTTAAGAAGCAATTAACATGTATTTCAATACAATATTATAGCAACAGAGAAGTTATGTTTAGATTAGTTGTAGGGGTTAACAGCAAGCAGCTTAAGATGGAAATATGCTAGGTTTGCATTTAAGTTTGAGGAATTGGAAGAAGCACCAGAATGCTCAATGTTAAGATTATTTAAAATGAAAAATAGTGATGGAGACATGGATGTCTGTGGAATGATCTAATCAGGTAACCATACATTTCTATGGTATAAATGGTACAAATATGGTACAAATGAAAACAGGACTCTTCCTCACTCCCCAAATGGTTTAGTGTTGAAAGAAAATAGAACAGCTATGTTCACACTAACTTCTAGTAGTCTTCAAAAGGGATTGTTGAGGCTTTGATGTAATTTCTCAATTACATGTGTTAAATTTAATACGTTCGATTAGCTGAGGAATCTCTGAAGACTATGTGCGATAGTCTTGCTGTGTCTTTTTTTTAAAGGTTTATGCCACTCACTGGATCAGTTTTATTTTCTCATTATACTTTGCCACATCGGTAATCCCCACTCCACCACCTGCTGAATTCATAGATGGTTTGTAGATGATAACAGAATCTCATCCCCTCTAAGTACCTGGGCTCAAAACTAAATTGGACCCATAAACTAAACACTCCAGTTGCACTGCTCCCTACACCCATAGGGAGGTTTTTGGGGCATCTCCTAAGACTCCAGGCTGTAAGAGCCTCATCCCAGACTAGACTGCTAGCTGCCCCAAAGCAGCAACTACATTATGCAAATGACAGGCTAATGTCAGCTTTAAAAGATGTCTTTCATTTGCGGAATTGGTTAAAACTACCTGTCAGATTTGTTGCCTTTTTGTTGCCCTTTCAAGTTTATGTGTCAATGTGTTGTCATGATTGTAGAAGCTTGAGGAAGAAGTGTTGAGACACAGTGCCAGTTGGAGGCTGGCAGAGACATGACTGCTCATGATGACACAGTGAATGTACCATTTGTTTCAGCTTTTCTCTGATTGACAGTCTCTCTGTTGTGATTGTCAGGCTTTATAGGTTTAAGAAAGAAGGATTTATTCTGCATAATTTCAGTTGAATGAGATGTTACTAACTTGTGTTTTCAGTATTTAACAATTTAGTAGTGTCCATTTAATGAAATACAACAAATAGCCCGAAAGCAATCACTTCAAACTGTAGACACAGAGCGTGATTTGTTGGCTTTCAGTGGTCCGTGTAGCTCATCTTTATATCTAGATTTTGAAATGGCACTCTTTCAGTAAGCA